>JAQGBW010003065.1:0-17401 GCA_034698625.1 Julus scanicus
TGAAAACATTGTTCTAGTGTTTTTTGTGTATGTTTGGTGTGTATGTTTTTTTTTCTCTTGGTGGATACGTAGCTTTACACTTGCAACACACAACACATTAGTGTTGTAACGCTTCACGGGTGACATCATGGCGCCACTGGCACAGATACCCAGGCCTAAATATTATGTACAAATATTTTCACTGCCGCCCGTGATGTAGGCCTCGACAAACGAAGCTGACATCCGACGGGCGGGACCCGTGTTCCTGATAACGCGTTGTCCGGATTTTCTAAAATTTTATACCATTATCACCATCACCGAATTTTTTTTTTTTTCCTGATCCCGTTTTTCCAGAGTATGACGCAATTTTGTGGCCAGGAAAAAATTCTACGAAAACAGCTTCGTGACCTTTATACCTGGCCACTAGAGAGGTGTTAATGAGATTAGACCCATGCATCGCGATAAGCCCGTTTACAACTATAGATAACCCGAGCAAATCGTCGAATGGCCCATAGATAAAAATCCACACACCTCATCTTGGACAGTCCACTGAAATCCTGAGGGGGAATTCATGCAAACTTTTTATTTGACTGCACTGGCCATCTTCACTTATGCCCATAGGCCTTACAACAGCTTAATGCCTATATATAGTAAATTAAAGCCCAGAGCAAACATGAAACAGAAACATGTTTACGATAAAAGTTTGCTCACAAGTTTTCTGTCCAAAGTTTGTTGGGAATCCACCAGCTAAAAAACGTTGCATATGTTCAAATTCTATAGTTCTATTTTGATTGTTCTATTACCAATTCATATAAGTTCTATTCATAACTTTTACTGATTTAACTTGTCAACCAGTTCTACTGCAAGATTAAGCCAAATAGTTTTAAAGGAGAATTATTTATACCGTGATCACACAAAATTTCAGCAAACTTTTTGCCAAAAAAGCGTGTTGATCAACGGAAAACATGTTTGTGGTTAATGACGCTCATAGACAGTTTTTGACAATAGTAGCCTATATATACAGGTCTTTTGTTTGTTCTGGTCTGTACTAGGAGAAACACTGTGTTGACTGGACCATGGGCTGCATTTGTCTTAACCCTTCTCCCAAAACCAATTTGATGTCTATCATTAAGACGTCATTTGTTATAAGAACACCAGATAGTGTAAAAAAGCACCATAGATGCCGCTGAAATTTCGAAATCTCTCAACATCTACCAAACAGTGGGATTATTTTATGATCACTGAAGCTATCCGACCTCGCCCATGTGACCTTTCAGTGGAGTGTACTATAAGTAACAGTGCCCCGGCTATAATTAGAGACATATGCAGATTTAGATGTTCAGTTTTGGGATGTTTTATACAAAGCTCTATATACAAAGGGCCGTTCATTATTGACCGTCATGTGATTTTGGTTGTTTTGACAATTTGCTATTGAATAGTACTAGTTCCCTGGGTCAGTGAGCTGACGCCCTCACCGGGACCTTTGGGCAGTCGTAGGTGGGGCGATTATGGGTGAACTCGAAAGTACGCTTACCATTTCTGCCATCCTCATTTGTCATCTTTTTTATATTTCCCCCGTGCTCGTTGTTTACAGTATGGGTGGGTTCAATTTTTTTTTTAAAGTTTTTACATTCGCCAAACAGGGTTGGAACACCTTATCCCAAATTCTTTTCCAAAATGTCCCCTTTACATTGTATATTCAACGCCAGTGGGCAGGGAAAACAAGTAATATTTCCCACCTTTATCTATAGTGTTCTAATATTTATTTGGGGTTAAACTTTATTCAAAGACACATTTATGACATCTTTGTTTTCGATATAGGGTTAAGTTCAGCAGCCGCGGTGAAACGGGAGTGTAACGGCTAACGGCTGCGAATCGGCTTAAGCGGCTGTGTAACAGCTTAGGAGAACTTTTCATAAAACGTTAACAACACTTGTAGCCGTGTCACCAATACAACCTCATCGGGGTTTTTTATTGACGAAAGTAATACATTGGATTCCAGTTATTGGTGACATTGGTTAAACAGGACAACTGTTTATTTGGGTTAAATCTCAAATAACAAAACCCATGAATGGACATTTATAAACCAAGACACTATATACTAGCCACAAAACATGATTTATTCAAAACCTGGAAAAAGGACTTAATATGTGGGAAACTAGGGAATTTGATGAGGGTGAACTGGATGGTAACACTGTTTAATAAAGAATGGAAAATCCAAGATGGCGACAGTGAGTTATTCTATGCTTTGTTATTCACAAATCATTCAAATACTAGGGAGTGACTGCATAATATATAGTCACTTTTGTGGAAAATAAAATTAAACAAGCTTATTAAATGATTAGAAATGCTAGATTGTACATAACCATCTTGAGTCTCAATGGAATAGCATCGATTTTGTGTGAAATGTTTATATAGCACTTACGCCATATTAGGCAAAATACAAATCTAGCAAATCTGTTGAAGTTAAAAGTGGAAATTTGTGTGCAGTGTTACAATTTGTTTCATGTCACTTCCCAAACTTTGAAAGGTCGGAATTTGTATTAAAAAAAGGGTTGGAGATGGAAATACATAAACAAATATGGTATACTGCCTCGTATTCCTGTGTAGAGGGCGCCACGTTCGCCCCTATTTACACTGCAACCATAAAATCCAACATTACCAGCACTTGACATTTATCATTTTTATCATCTTTATCATACAGGGGTAACCTCGACAACGCTTTAACGTTTTTTTTTAATTTGTTTAAACTCTTCCGCGATTTCAGAAACAAATTTTCGAATCCTAGTTTAGTGCCGCCGAAACGCCACCAGCGCCACCTAAAGTTACGCGCCCGCCATTTCCGGCGTTTACTTCTATGGACGTGTGGTGTAGGTGTCGCTCGGAACAAACTGGTGTTTTGGCAAATATATTTTTCTACATTTCCGAATAATAAAAAAATTAAAAAAATGAAGATGGGGTTAGAGGAAAGAAAAAGGGCCAACTTCAACCATTGTGGTAACAGTGCCAAGTGGACGTGGTCCGTGCCAAGAGGCCAAACACTCGAGACGTGAGGTCGAAATCCAAGGAGAAAACGAAACGTGTGCGGATTCCAATTACCACGTTCGTTGCAAACCTTGGGCAGCCGTAAAAAAAGAAAAAAGAAAAAAGAAAAATGAAATTTCGTCCGAATATGCGATGAGGTAACCATCCTGGTGGCCATTGTTGAGCCTCGCCCCTCCGAACGAGTCCACTTGCGGATGGTTGACGTTGATGTCCCATAAAACACACTTAAATGCTTATCGCAATGTTGTTCTACATGGAAAACCGTGTCAATTACAATATCGTTAAGGTGGTAGCCGTGTTCTCCTAACAAAGACAACTCGGTATACCTGTTGCATTCAATGGCGACAGATAACAGTCCATAAAGGGGGAGGTCACCACTGACACCCCTCGTAGGTTTCATTTTGGAACCAGTTTGGAGGATGCACCACGTACTGCTTATGGGCGCACTTACGTCATCGAGACCGTATTCAGGTTCAGCACCTACTGGTGGCGTGTGAGCTCATTACCATTGTATTTCTAATTTGACTTCATTTTTACTCCAAATTGGCAATCTTCGAAAAAAAGTTCAACACAGGCTCTAGGTGCCATTCAAAAAAGGCGTCCCCGAAATTCCTTCAAAAATTTCACCAACCCCCTGCCACACTTAGTAAATTTTATCCCAGACGTACATACCTCTCTCATCCCTCCCCTGTCCACACGGTGTCCATTTTATCCCAAACCCACCCCTACCACCCCCTATCCACACTTTGTCCAGTTTATCCCAGACCCACCCCCTGTCTACACGTGTCCACTTTATCCCAGACCCACCTCCCTCCCCCACCCCCTGTTCAAATGGCGGCCATTTTCTCCCAGACCCATCTGCCCCCAACCCCTGTCCACACGATGACCCGATATATCCCAGACTCCCCCTCATAGACGTCCTTAATTTATTTTTGAAAAGTACAGCAAATTTGTTAAAAATTTAAGCTTATTTCAAGGCCCATCCTATAAATTTCCACAATATCTTTCCCAATTTTTCTGATTTTTCCCCATTCACTGACCTTCCATACTAAATTAAACAGAAAAACTGAAAAATGTCATTAGTGGGGGACGTGGCTTTATACACGTCACAACTTATTATAACTGACTGACACAACAAGAGTATTAACGATGTTTAACACACCTGTGCATGTTATGCAACTATGGATGGTTTGGGGAACTTCCTGCTTATTATGTAGTATTTTAAAGAAAAAAAAAATGTATTGTACTTCATTTAAAATCTGTAAAAAAAACCATCCATATTTCCATACACAAAAAATGTACACAGTTCAAATTTAAATATGTTTGCAAAAATGTATCAAAGTGCGATGTTGAAAAGTATACAATTATATAACTGTTATTATATCATACCTTGATATAATAACATCATGGGGCCATTCAAAAAAGACGTCCTCAAGAAGGGCTGGGGGAGAAGGGGTGATGGGGAGTTTGACCACCGTGTGGACAGGGGGTAGAGTGGGTACATTTTTAGAAGAATTTCGGAGAGGTATTTTTTGAATGGCCCCTATATGAATCGCCTCAAAGAACTGGTCGCCAAACATGACCATTACATTGTTAGCAATCCGTATCATGACCGCCCATATCCACGACAACCAAGAATGGGCCATCATGGTGACGTCCATCATGAACGATCCTTCACCGCATGTGGACATATTCCCGGACCGGGATCGGAGCGGCACCGCAGCCAAAGCACAGAGGCGATGACTAAATATCCGATCGCCCTGTTGTGGAAAAGCTGCTGCCCGGATGCGTTCCAAAAATACGCTCTGCCCAGCCAATGGGAGGGGAGGGACGGAATGGGCTGGGGTCGAGGCCTGGGATGAGAGTGGAGGAAAAAGAGGTCATGACTCTTTCGACACGAACACAGGGTGCGTGGGTGCGAAAGTGAAATAAAAAGCACGCAGCCATATTGCTCATGGATTGAGGCTTTTTTTTTATCCGAACAATGTTCGCTTGAGGTCAAACCCAGGGTTAAACATACCATATGGCCAGGCTCGGCAAATGAAAACAGACACATGGACAAACAACAAAAAGCCATTTTCAGGCGTTGCACAGTCCAAGGCCATGGGAGTCCACTTGGCGTTGCCTGTCGGGATGGGCCGCCGCCATCTTGAAATGGGAGGCCATTTAGGCATTCAATTAAAATTGATTTCTCGTAACACAGCCACCATGTGTTAATCTCGTGGCATTTTTTTTTAATATTTTTATTTCGTCGAATTAAGTGCGTGGATAATTATCGGAGGGCGGACTGGGAAAATGAGCGGAGTGACCATCATACCGGATGTCCTTATTTGAACTCTTTGGAGTTCTCAGAAATGCAGGATCAGTTTTTATTTGAATCTTGCCAATTTTTTTCACGAGATAAATTTTCAAAATGGACGTTGTTAGGGCGGGATAATATCATCCAATCGTTCTTAAAAAATCTCCAGACATTTAAGCCGGCTCTCCACCAAGACGTACATGTACGTATATATAAACATGTTTTTACAAACATATGCAATAAAGTTTGCCCTCCGGGTTTGTTTCAACCGCCATTTTGTAAATATATGTAAATATCAAAATTGTACAGCTATTAAAGACATTTAATAGGTGTATACGTCTTGGTGGAGAGCCGGCTTTAGAATCTGCAATGCTGCCTTGTGCTCCTGTCAACCAATTTCAAACTACCCTAACATTTATTTAAAATCATTAAAACCATTACACAAACACACACACAAATGCTGTTATGATGTGTCAAAATATTACTACACATCAGTTGCACGTCGTTTGGTGATAAATTGAAATCGGCAACGTTTAAAGCATCGTTCTGATGCTTCAACACGTCACATCTGACGAAAATGTGAATGTTCAGAAATTCTGGCATCAGACAGGTCACAGCACAACGCATCACAACAGTGTGAGCACAGCAACATAATTATATGATCTTTTTTTTTCAGTAACCAATCATAACACGTGTTAACACGAAACTAGTTGACAGATGTTGACCTGGCGTGTTATGTCTTGCGTGCCTGCTTAATTGCTGATTACACAAATAAATAATGTTCTGATGAGTCAACACATTACAACACATCAGTTTCAAGATGGTTGGTGATAAATTTAAATCGATAGCGCTCAAGAGACGCGTTCTGATGCGTCAACACGTACGTCGCGTCTGACGAAAATCTGAATGTTCAGAAATTCAGCTGATGTATGCTAAATCACAATCTGGCGTCAGACATGTCACAACACATCGCATCACAACAATGTGAGCACCGTAAATTAATTTTATGATTTTTTTCAGTAACCAATCATAACAAGTGTTAACAGATGCTGACTTGGCATGTTATGTTCAAGTGCATTCTTGCAGATAATTTCACAAAGTCATGCGATCCAGTTTAATTCAAGTAATTAGTAAATGACAGAAAAGAACTTACCAAAAATTATTAAAAATAGTATCAAAATTATGGATCATAGCGCCTGAAATCCTACAAAAAGCAAGAAACGCAACCAAATTTAGGCATGGCTTTACTTTTTTTTAGCAATATTGAAAGATTTTCCAAATCTTAGTACATCTGAAATCAAAGATAATACTCATATAAAAGCAACTTCGATAACCTTCGTAAAACTACTTTTTGTGCACCTTAGAGCATTAATTATCTGCGAATATTATTTAACTTATTTTTTTTTTTGTAAAAATTTATTGCGTTTACCTGATGTCAATTATCTTTGTTTACTGTTTTATTAACATATATAAAAGTTGAATACAATCAGATATGTATTTTCGAGAATATACACAGAGCCCAAATTATAACTTTACCATTTCTGCATATCTAATGCAAAACACCTTGTTTTCATCATATACTAAATTTGCAAGCCTCACGATTAGCTAGGATCCTGCAACTCGGCCCCTGAGGCACAACTTCGCGATTATATTCCGCCGCAGAAGTCCGTAACGAACGGGTTACGTGTTTAATTACGCCCTCATTCTGCCGTATCGGCGGCCCGCGGGATTTTCGCCATTTTTTTTCATAATAAAAAAATCTTGATTGATTGAAAGACCATGAGGTTGCAAACGAAACTCAATGGATGCGCCGTCCAGGTATGTGTTTTAGGCCGGACTATTCAATACCTTCAACCATACAAATCGGACTCACAAAAAACGCATTATAAAAAAAATCATAGACAATGGCACGTCATGTCATCACCTTGGCATTTGCTTTCAGCGAGTGGATACACCATCACCTCATCACCACCCCCATCAGACGGTGCGATTTTCCTGATCAAATCCACCATGAGTTTTGAGAGGGGTATGTGGTTCAAGCAGGAGGTCTTGCCTGGGTCGTGTCCATCAGAACCTGACCAAATGGAAACAGGGCAACCAGTAAAACCTTGGAAAAAAATTATAAAAGCGGGTATGCACAACAGCAAACAAGAAACATTAACTATTACAATTTCTGCAAACTTGTTTTCAAGAACATTCAAGGCGCTCCTACCAACACATGTGTACTATGGCCAAAAACTGTCTGTTCTAGAAAGAACGTGGTGCATTGCTCATTATGTCATAGTGTATACATGCCCTGGTAGGAGCGCCATGACCGACAAACATTTTTGTAGTGAAACTTCTTTAGGTGCGGTAGGGCAAATTGGCCTGAACGTCACGGAAACGCTTAGCTTCTACTCTCGCCTCCAATCGGCAGTTAATGGAAAGCAATGCATTAAATCAACTTTTCCTAAGAGCTAAAGCCTGCTACACACTGATGCGTTTGTTGCCGTTTGTGCGCGTTGCGTGGCGCCGTGTGCGTTCACGCAGGAAAAACGCGCACAAACGCATCTGACGCGACGGACCCGAAACGTGTATGCTTCACCATTGCAGTGACGTCACGTTGCATTGCACGACGTTTCCCTGCGTTTGCGCAACGCAACGCGACGCACGCAAATGCAGCAGTGTGTAGCAGGCTTAAGAAATTTCACTTCTACTGCGGGAGAGTCTCACGCACATTTTTTCTTTGATGTTTACTGCCTCTTAAGCAAACACCGAAAGGTGTCCTGGAAACATGTTTTTAGACAAAAGTTTGCTAAAAATTCTGAAGAGAAAACTGGTGAGCAAACTTTTATCATAAACATGTTTCTGAAACTTTGTTTTTATTTCATAGTTCCTACGATCTGTACCAGCTTTAGGTACCAGGAAGGTACCATGCTTGAACTGAGTACTGGAAGTTGTCATAATGGACGCTATGCCAATGACGTGATAAGTGCCTCGGTCAAGTGCTTTTTTTCTTTTATGGAAGGTACAAAATTTGACGTTAATTGACAAGAACACCGCATGGTTTGTGTTGGTTTAGCAACACAAAAACAAATCTAAGCAACATGTTTATAAGGATTAACGTGATCAACGGACTCACAGTTAAAGCGACCAAGTGTTTTTTTTCTTCCCTGTGTGACGTCACTAAACTTTATAACTTGCATGCAAGTTGGTCTATACAAGTTTAACAAATGCCAAACGACAATACAAAACGATTGATAGGTTTAAGTACTTGTGGTGACCATGGTGACCGACACATGTGTTTCTCCACCTATTTTTCACACCAATTTTTAACAAAAATGGGACAGACTGCACTCCAGTAGAGAATATTTTTTTAAACTACTGTACTACGCTTTTTTTGGAATCTACTCAAATTTCGGATTAGCATCAACTATCACGTGGCTAGAGGACCAAGTGCGCGTGTTAGTTACCACGAAGCAGCTTAAAAATAGCCGAATTCCCACAAAAAAAGGGAGAAAAAACGTGTTTAGGCTTTGGACGCGCCACATGGCCGCTCGCAGTGCATTGTGGGGGGCCACCTTGACTAGGCCTAAAAATTATGGGATGACCATTTATATCACGCCACTAACAACTCTTTTCTAAAATATTCTGGGAAACAGGACTCAAGTTGGATGTTGTGACGTCATTGCGGTTACTGCTTCAACCCGTATGCCAAAGTTTGGCAATATTAACTGATTATACTGTAATATGCCAATAAAACAATTATATTTACAGTTGTAAAAAAAAAAAATATGAATTGTCAAATTTTATAACATACAGTAAATGGGTTATGGGATATTTAGTGAAATTATGATTAATATATAAGCTGATCATATCAAACCAGGAAAGAAAATTAAAAAAAAAAAACATATATGTTATAGGACAAACGATTTATGAAAAGATCTAGTAAGCCGTTGTTGCTCCGCCTCGTAAGCCGATTTACAGCCGTTAGCCGTTAGCACTTCCGTTTCACCGTTGCTGCAGCATGCAAAGTTAACACCTTAATGCCGATTATTTAAAAAAATTAATTTAGAAAAAATACGTAAAAACATGGCCATATTCTAACTTGATCAATAGTGTCAACTGTATTATAGTTTTCCAAATCCACAATGAATAATTAAAGATTTCATAAATTTATCTTTCGATGCATTTTGTAAAGGAAGCAATATTGTTTATGGTTTTCCAAATCCACAATTAATACAATTTCGCAAATTTATCTTTTCGATGAGGACTTCTAGTATATAATATGTTGTTACATTTACAGAAAATATTTAATGATTTTAAAGCTCATCCTTTACATTTTCAAATATGTTCACCACGACACGTACTATGTATATATATATATTTTTCCCAAAGAGCACTATAGGAGCAACTTTCTAGAGAACTTGAAAAATGTCTTGATTTTTTACATCAGATTTTTTTTCCCAACGCAGACAGGAAATTCCAGCATCAAATTCCCAAATTTTCAGAGGTGCTAAAAATTCAAATATACACATCCCGATTTTCAAGGCGACTGGACACCCTGGGAACACGTAACACGTATTTTTTGGAACATTCTTAACATGCACTATCACGCGTTGGTTATTTAAGATTAAAGTCACATGATGTCGTCTGATCCCTCAAAAATAGGAAAAAGGCGTCCGACGTATGGCACGCGCGCAACCCAGATTCTCCGTTAATAAGTACCCTATTGCGTCACGCGGCGTTGCATCAGGCGGAAACGGCGCAAGCGGCGTGAAATAACATACACAGCCCCATGAAATATCAAAATGAATCATACTTTGAATACTTAAATGAAAATTACGCGCAGCATTGAAAACCCGGCTCGCCCTTCTTTTATTTTATTTTTTTACATTTAGTTTTTTGAATTTGGTGTGGTCACGAGTTTTCCCTCGGATGACCATGGCGGGGCTGTTGCCGGGCAACGGCGTGAGTTGGCACAATCTCGAAGGCCAGCAGCCGCAGAAGGCTGACACCGGCTGGATTAGAGTCGCTCAATTGCAACAGCAGCACCGACCAAAGAGCCAACTTAAATTAGCGGCACTATAATAAAAAGATGCCCCAGACTCGCAGTTTTCACTCGTCCGGAGGAACCAGTGGCAACCGGCGAAAGTTCTTGGCCGACGCTCCGCCTGACGTCACGTGGACGACGGCTTTTTGGCAACCGCATACCAGGCTGCCGGCTGCCCGTAACCGCACCAGAGTGTGTCGTCAAGTTGTTTGCAGAATTCTGAGAATTGTATTAGCAAACAATAGGTGATTTCTAATAGGTGGCTGTTCTGTGGACAAGGAGGTTAGAATGTCCTATAACGCTGAGGTTCAATTATGTCCTAAGGCTGCATCCTTAAGACGCTAGAATGTCCTATAACGCTATAAGGCTGCATGTCACCTACTTTATTCGAAGGCACCTATGTATTAGGTAAATTCACGACAGTGACTGATAACAGGAAGCGCTAATTTAGGCGGAAGTGAATGTGCGCGTGCGCGAACAGCTGTTTTTTCACCTCCATTGAAAAACAACCCACGCACGTGGCTATTTGCTGTTTTCATGAAGTGTGGTAATTCCTTTAGAAAGTGTTCGCTCTTCCTTTAGAAAGGGTGCTCTCTTCCTTTAGAATTTGTTCTCTTTTCCTTTAGAATTTGCTCTCTTTTCCTTTAGAAAGGGTTCTCTCTTCCTTTAGAAAGTGTTCTCTCTTCCTATAGAAAGTGTTCTCTCTTCCTTTAGAAAGTGATCTTTTCCTTTTGGAAAGTGCTCTTTCTTCCTTTAGAAAGTGATCTTTTCCTTTAGAAAGTGCTCCTTGTCTTTAGAAAGTGCTCATTTTCTTTAGAAAGTGCTCTCTTTTCCTTTAGAAAGTGTTCTCTCTTCTTTTAGAAAGCGTTCTGTTTTCCTTTAAAAAGCGTTCTCTCTTCCTTTAGAAAGTGTTCTTTTCCTTTAGGTGTTCTCTTACTTTAGAAAGTGTTCTCTTTTCCTTTAGAACGTGTTCTTTCTTCCTTTATAAAGTGCTCTCTTTTCCTTTAGAATTAAAGTGTTCTCTCTTCTTTTAGAAAGCGTTCTCTCTTCTTTTAGAAAGCGTTCTGTTTTCCTTTAAAAAGCGTTATCTTTTTTTTAAAAAAAAAATCTGTTTTATAAAAAGAATTGTTCTCTTTTTAGAAAAAAAAAATATTTTTTCCACTTTAAAAAAAAAGTCTTTTCGTTATCGTTTTTAAGACCAAACTTTTTTATCGAAGTCCAACTTTGCACCTTATTCATCTTGTTTTCTTTTTAAAGCAAACTTTATTCTATCCTTCAAAACCATACTTTTCAACCCTTTTTAACAGAAAAAGTACGAATTTCATCGAAGTTCGTTAAGCATTTGTTCTTACAGAATTCCCCATAAACAAAAAAAAATTGTTCTCCCATATTCCACCATTCTAATTAAAGAAGAGATGCATTTCACAATGCAAGGCTGTATGATATAACCCCGAGACCAATTGAAAAATTGGTATGCCAATCACACTGACGAGCAGATGAAGTGCGAAATTTGCTTCGCCCCCGAGTGGCAGCCAACCCTAAAACTTCATGTACGCCCCCGATATCCAAAAATCGATTAATTTTAACTTGGAAAATCAACCTTCTGTATATTGAAAATGCACAAATTTTCAAAATGTTGTATGCTGTGGTTGCCACATCCTGCATTTGTCGTTACAATTCTTACTGCGCTACAAACAGCAATAAAAACGCAATTAGGATTTATTGACCATGTAGACACATCAAAATACTGCTAAAATTTTATAACTCATCAAAACATCTTTTAATCGCTGATTGGGATAGTTAATGTTGTAAGAAAGCCAGTTAGAAACTGTTAAAAACCAGTGTTCATAAGAGGAAGGTGTCAAGGCATGAAAACATAATTTTACATTAACACGAGTTCTTTGTCAGTCTGTAAAAACTCTATACATAGATTTTAATTGACTTTTTTATAACGAGGACTTCTATTTTTGTTTTTGCATATATAAGCAAGCGATAAAATAGTAGCAGTATTTTGTGTAAATATATATAGTAATACCCAGTATAACAGCAATGATTTACTGCATTTTCTAATTCATTTGTAGACACTGAATTAGTAATAAGACAACATGAATTGATGTGTACATGCAGTATGTAATTTTCTATTAAACATGTAGAACAAGTTTTATATAAAATATGTTAGCATTGCTTTTCCAATGCCAAGTACAGACCAGAGCAGACACGGATCAGTAACAGGGTTTTCTGTCCAAATGTTTCAGCAAACGTTTTGCCAAGAAAGTATGTTTCCAGTAAACATTTAAAGTTCGCTCAAGAGGTGGTCCGGATTAAAGTAAAACATGTTTGCTGTTCATGGCACTTGTGCCAAGGTCTGTACACCATTACATAGTACATTGACCCACGTACAGGCCTTGGTATAGGAGTCTCATGAACAGCAAACATTACACCATGTTTGGGAAAACCTGTTTATAGAAACATGTTCGTGAAACCACGTTTCGACAAATTGGTTTGTAGAAACCCTGTTTCTGTTTCGTGTTAGCTCTGGTCTGTACTAGGCACACGAGTCCATACATGATTTTGCAAATCCGGTCATCTTAGTAAATTAATGAACAGCAAACATTAACTTCCTTTCGAAATGCTTTTTTGATGTGAACACCATGTTTGGGTAAACCTGTTTATAGAAACATGTTCGTGTAACCACGTTTCGATAAATTCGTTTGCAGAATCCCTGTTTCTGTTTCGTGTTTGCTCTGGTCTGTACAAGGCGCAAAAATCCTGATATTGCAAAACCGGTCATCTTAGAAAATTAACCGAAGGCAAAATCTCAAACGCCGCCAAGGGGCGCTGGTCGCCCCTTTCGCAATGACCACACTGGCATCAAGGCTAGCCACGCGTCACTTGTTTATACCCGGACAGTACTTTGATGACTGGTTAGAAAAACGCGAAGTTATAGCAAATGGTTAATTGGGATTAAGCCTACGTGCGAAAACTACGCTTTTTACAGTCCTGCAAAGGTAAACAGTGCCAGAAATTAGCATGGGACCACTCGTTGCTGCAACGGGGGGCTCCTCGTTAGGCCTGGACGGTTTCGAATCCTCGACCGATCAATCAACCTCAAGGCTACCTAGGACCATGGAGATCTTTTGATCCTCCGACATTGCAACCGTCAGATGGCGTGTGGTGCCAAATCTGTATGGACATTCATTTTGTTATAACCAGTTCATCCTCAAGAGTACCTAGACTTTAGAATGGATTCACGTATAATTCCCGTTGGGTTGGATCTAACTACAGTAACCATTATTTTTGAGAACAGTTTAAAAAAGATGCCCAATTAAACTGCATCATGCTATCATGTTTGTGTTACCACAGGGATAACACAATCATGGCGTGGATAATGACTATGCCGGACACAATTAAGTGCGTGGACACTATGCAGATAGGAGGCGGTAGTTGAAGTCATTGCGGACGTCCGCTTCACTAAATTTGGATAGAATTCTCAGAATAGAACACGATATTCTTAATGCCCTCTCAATAACTTCAGCCTACTGGTCATTTAATATACACAGAACTGAAGCCAAAATAGCTTGGGAGAATAACAGGATATTCTAAAACGAGATTGGGTTTTTTCAACTTGAGTGCTTGGAAACTTCAAAAATTAAACATATTTTTTTCAAAATCACTTGGATTATTAATTAAAATATGTATGTTACTTGTATATGGAATAAAGAATATGTTATAAAACTGCTAATGCTAATTTTTTCGACGTTGCATTCAATCACATGTTTGGACTTTTCCTAAATATACAGTACGGGGCCATGATTGTGTTTTAAAATTTCACCCATTGAAATAGATATATGGGTTGTGATCCAGCTTAAACACCAATTTTATGCTGGAATTTCTCTTCGAGGTAAAGAAATTTCAGTTAAGCTGAAAAATCTGGAAAAAATGTCGTGGAATAGGCAGCGATACGAGTGCTTGAATTGTATAGGATTTTATAGGATGGGCCTTTTTGGAATGTTCCAACAATTTAAATTTCGTGGACACCCTACTTTTCAAAAACATTAAGGCAGTCTATTTGTTTAGACATCCAGTAAATTTTTAGAACTTGTGGGGGACAATATATGGTACATGCTAGTACAAGAACAAGTCCAAAAGCAAATTTCGGTTATACAGGGCGTTGCAAAAATGCTTCATCAGTCCGGATGTATCCTTGTAAATTAGACAAAACTCGCACTTGGTCGTCACCTATATCGAATTGTTCACGGCATGAATAATAAAAAGTTGAGCCAACGATTGGAACGCCGCACAGGTGTTCGTGCGTATGTGCCGTTTGTTGAAACATTCTTTTAAAAAAATTAAAAAAAGTTTAGTCAAAGGCCACGGGGCCATTATTTACCCATTGTTAATACACCTGAGGTCAATATCCACCACTGCATGTACAGCGAGCGCATTACTGGTAACAAAGCCAGAGGGGACATTTTTGCCAAAGGTGCCAAAATGACGCAGGCGAGTGATAAAGGTGATCAGTCAGTAATTACAGGTCTACATTTTTACGAGCTTAACAGGATCGAGCCACAGATGGTCGTCGTCAACGACCATCAATGGACGATACCATTTTTGAATCTGCAGGGCAGAATCTTTCGAAAATATCTGCGAATTTTGCGAAACGTAACCCTGTGTCTATACGTTGCTAAGTTGCTTTCTTTGTATTACTCGATTTTGGTATGATTATAATGATGGCAGTATTAATCCAAATATCTAAATCAGTATCAAAACAAAAGTATCGATACTGACTAAAGCATATTGGAAGAAAGTATCGCTACTGACTAAAGTATTGGAAGAAAGTATCGATACTGACTAAATGATCGGAAAAAATTATTGATACTGACTTATATGTATTGGAAGATAGCATCGATGTTTACTGATATCAGTGGTTTTCGATAAGTAGGGTAAAAAATTCAATATTTTTTCTTGAATTTGGCAAAAAAAAAAAAAGAATTCCAGATTTCTTGTAATGCCACTGAGGATAATGAATTTGACATTTTCATTAATAAAGTTAAGAAAAATTCCATGGAATATAACCAACATCACACAATCACAACCCAAATGGATTATGAATTAATTTTATTTGAATAAAAACACGTGATGCATAATTTCGTATCAGTGCATAATAGCTTCAACTTAAAAATGTCAATACTGAATAACATGATATCATCTGGTACCAATTTAGTGCACCTATGGCTTTTAAACACAAATAACAGCACACAAAAAACTGATAGCGCAATATGGGGATTTCCCGTCGAATAAGGAAATATAACTATAAAAAGGCTAGAATCATTTTTTGAACCCTTCTTGATAGACTTTATCTATATATACTCATGTTGCCGAAGTAACCATGCAGAATGTGTCGAAACCGCCACTCTTTGATATGACTCCTTTCAAATAAAGGGTTTCAAATTCATCCAATAAAATCGCTTGTGAATCACGCCCACTACTGACACAGCACAAAATGCAAGTGATTGTTCATTAGATAATTTTGGAGGCCTCCTTTTGAAGGGTTGTAAACATGTATTTATATTAATCTTGGTTAGTACACTTAAATAATCCACCAACGTTAAAAAAAATGCATCATCCAAGTCTGCATCAGCACTAATGCTACAAAAGCCGCAGGGTTGCACATCACCTATCATTGGCTGATAAAATCCCAACTAATCAAATATAATGTTTGGAATCCTACCAAAATCAAGCAATGTAACGAAAGTTAAGTTAGCAAAATACGAGTAGATACGGCATTAAATGTATGCGTTGCCAAATTTGTTGGTGTTTTTTTTTAATTATAAAAAAGTTTTGCAGTAATTACGATTCCAAACTTGGCCAGGTAAAACCGATTCAACCATCTTCTTTTCAAATATGGTCACATTATTCTGGATAACAAGTGCAGGGATTAGCTTATGTACAAAACTTTTAGAATCGCCCTGTACACGTTTTCATTACTCGTCAATTTGGGAAAGCGCCAACGTTTATTTAAGTGGATAATGCCCCAAACAAGTATAGGATTTGTTTAGAGATTTGTCAGGATTTTGCAAATTCACCATATCAGTTTCTCCCGCGTATCAGATTCTGTATGCAATGTTCATTTTTCATTTTTGGATACGCAAGTCTTGCAGAATCAAAACAAATACATATAACATAGTTCATCAATTCAAAACTAATTAATATCGAATGGATTTGTGTCTGTATAATGACGTAAAACTTTCTAAATTTGATTGTGACAACTTTTGAAAAAAATATATACCTGATTCGTGTGTTTGGTGAATAGCCATATTTAGGGCCAGCTAAATTTTGGCTACATGTTCAAGACACTCAAAGAGATTGGGCGAGATCCCAAGACACTGACGTCAAAAAATCGGACGTCGATTCAAACCTGATAAGCAGTTCTGCTAACTTTCCATGACAGAAAATATGTTTCTGTTCCAAGTAATTTAAATGCACTTGTTATACAACGAATGCCCTAAGATAAAGAAATTTGTAAGAAAATGTGTGCCCTGGATATCGTCATATAGAAACTCTACCAAAAAGTGCTTTCAAAACACCTTTTATATTAATCAACTTTTAAATTTCTATACATATATAGGTATGAAAATTAGTATTATTGGTCATATTGGTCATTTTGAAAGATGTAAGCGCTAGTAATTTACTCAAAATTACATGTTGGATAAATCAATCCAGAACTGATAATGTCTTAAGTTGATGAAGGGTTATTGTTCCCCGGTTGAAAGTTATATATGACAGTATAGGGTTATAAATGGGCCATATCAGAAATTAGCAACTTGACATGGTCATAATTTACTAATAGATAACTATACAAAATGGAAGTGTACTATATGAGATATCTTAATTTAGGCCAACACGTTTCCAATATCTGGTATGGTATTTTTGGCGTTTTTTTGTGGAATTCTAGAAATGTAAAGCCGGGTGTGAGACCTTACTGCCAAATTGGCGCATTTATAATTTGACCTTCGTCCTACCGACTCGATACATTCTTTTAATTA
>JAQGBW010003066.1:0-17398 GCA_034698625.1 Julus scanicus
GGGGAATTGTGACTAAGGGGTGGGGGTGTTTAAAAAGAGGCAAAAAAGTGTGACATAATTTATGGATCACCCCTATGGGCATAAATGACCTATTCTATAAATGACCACATCCCACATAAGTGTATGTATTCAAACTTGAATGTGTGTAGTTTTATTGTCCATACATGGCTATTTATGGCCAATTAAGTGCCAAATATGGTCCATAAAGTAATTTCAATAATGGCCTATCACTCAAAGCACAATATAGGACCATGCATATATGATTATTTATGTCTATTAAAGACTAAATATGGGCCTAAAGTGGGGACTCATGAATAATTTGTCTGCATGGGTAAGTTTTAATAAACATAATATCCAGTAAATATTTTGAAAAAAAAAATTTAAACATATTTCAATGAATTAAAGGCTTATGTTGGACATTTTCAAGGACACCTTCCTAGAAGAACAATGAAAAATGTAAGAAAAACACGAAATTCGGGCATCATTTCAGACTTTCTTAATTGTCAAGGCTTCTGGACGCCCTGTTAAAGAAACAGGATTAACAATGGGAGCAATAAACATCCCATTTAAATATAGTTGAAATTTCACACAAGTAGTTGTATATATACAAATAAGTGGCGGATTTGTGCACCACTAACCACTAAAACGTCTTTTTATTTCGTTTTTACCTCGTTTTCGCCATACGTTTGGATTTTTAAAAAAATCCATGAAAACATAATGTAATTACACGCACGTTGACTTCACATACAGACATTCAAACTTACATAAACATACAATAACAAAGTGGGGGTAACTTTGGAATTGTAACTTAAGCATTTTTCAGTGGGGCCTTTAGTCATTTATTTAATTCACACTCCTCCGTCATATTTTGATGTCTTACCAACGTTTGAAATTCAAGATATTGAAAATGACGGTTATTTTTATTGTGAATTTGTTTTGTGTTTTTTGTTAAAATAGGTGAATATAGCTATTCCTAAATGCGCCAACTATTACCAAAATATCCTAAATATCAAACATTGCAGAAATTTCATGAAATTCAAAGCCAAATTCCAGTAAAATTTCGTATTTTTACTGTCAACATAAGGACATTTGTATACTAAATAAACCCACACCAAAACATCAGAAATTTTCACAATTTCTCCCAAAAGTTATCTAAAATTGAAGTTTAATTATAGAAAAAATTTCTGTAAATTATACCTGAATAAAATGGTAGCATCTTAGTGAATACCAGGTAGATTTGAATATATTTTTTTAAAAACCTTCCCCAAAGTTCTGCGACACACTGCCATAACCATTTATACTTTGATTATAATTACAGAAACTTCACTTAGTGAGTATTCTGCCCCCAAAACCAACCTTTAAATTCTCCAGAAACGTTAATTTCTTAGTACTTCTTTGAAATCTTAGGTAATTTGCCATGACCCATCAAGGTTACTGATGATGATGATGTTGCTTATGGTGATATCATCATTACTCTTGGCTTCATCGACATTTATGAAATATTTTTCTCCGAATCTGATGATGAAAAACTTACGAATATTTATTAAGTAGTCCTGTCTCCAATCTCCACCACTTTCCAGAATTGCTACGACGACGTCAAGGTACAAGAATCGCAGGAATTCGCCGTGGGGCAAAACCTTAGTCATCTCC
This sequence comes from Julus scanicus, assembly GCA_034698625.1. Classification (NCBI taxonomy): domain Eukaryota; kingdom Metazoa; phylum Arthropoda; class Diplopoda; order Julida; family Julidae; genus Julus; species Julus scanicus. Next base: position 1,651 of record JAQGBW010003066.1, read on the forward strand.
AGTCATTACATGAAAACCACACAACTAACTAACGAGTAAAAGTAGAAGAAAGACACGAAGGTCGAGGAGGAACGGTTTCAAACCACCAACTTAACAAAACATATAATCGATGAAAAGCGGAACGAACCCTCGTATACAAATTCCCGGAATCACATCAAACGGCATAACAGTTGCGATGGACAGGAACTGCATTTTTTTTTTTTACAAAAAACCCATTTACGGCTTACACTTTTATCGCATCGTTGACTGAAACACTTTGCCAACAATAACAACAACGAAAAAACAAAAAATAACAAAACTTTCACCGAGAAAAACAACTTTTTAAGAGGCGTTAAATATTAAAAAGCCAAATGGAATTCCAAATTCGATGGAACATCCCAAAATGGAATGGAACGAGCCGTGCGCGTGCGAGGATCTGGCAACGACGTCATATCCGGTCCATGCACGCGCAGGCTCGATGCATTCTGGGCCAACAAAAACAAAAAGCCTATTTGTATACAGTAGAACCTATGTTTACGAACTTAATCCGTTCCTCGACTCTGTTCGTGAACCGAAACAATTTTCCCATTGCAATTAATGTAAATTCAAATAATGAGTTCTTTGTCCTAATTTTTTTGTAACATGTTTTGGCTTTGTGTGTGGAAATAATACAGAAAGGAAATAAATGTAAGAGTAATATTTGAAGAAAGCAGTTTAATATACATATCCATGATGTCCAACATTATGGGAAATAAAGACAACCCACGTGATTCTATATAGATTTTAATTTAAATCCTCGGAAATTCTAAAACATTTTTTATGTTTCTCGTATATATTTAGTAAAACTTATCAGTAACAAAGATGTTCTGCTGGAACTAGTAAAACAATCGCAGAAACTCGGACCTTTGATCGGTGGTCCAGAGAAATGGGTTCTTAATCTGAAGCATCGTTCGTAAAGCGAAATAACAAATGGTGGCATTTTATTGCAGCCATATCTGTTTGGTTTGTTGCACGCATGAGCGACGTTGAAATTCCTGAAGAATGCCTAATGCAATCCACACACACAGACCTGTCCACGTACACCATCCATGGTGATGATGATGATGATGATGATGATGGACGTCCGGGAAAGCCCACTGGAGATCAATGACCCCCATATCCAAGAAGAAGAAAAAGCACCCTTAAGGCCATATTCAGAGGGGCGTCCACTTTATTCAGGATTTGGCCGGAAATGCTCGCCTCTTCCACATGTGTGCGACGTGTTTTCAATTACTCTCGACAAATACTAATATTTGTGTGCGACTAATCTTTTATCCCATTGACATATCAACGCAAACATAGCGCAAAATGAAGGGGAATGAACTTTGGCTCTTCACCTTCTTCTACTTTAATTAACCCTTTCTTTTAATAAGGTGCATCAAAGCGGAGCAAACAAAAGTCGAACACATATACATGTTCATGGTCATGGTGTTCAGAAACTCACTTTGTGGTGCTTGTGATGACCTTTATGGTAATATGCGTGACATTGTCTTGTCGAGGATAAGACTACCAATTGCAATGCCATGGCCAAAATTCAAAGTATTTTCAAAATATTTTCAAAGTATTTTTAAAGTATGCATTTTGATGCATTTTCAAAAAAATTTAAAAATGTTTTCATATTTTCAAAGCATTTTCAAGGAATGTTCAAAGTATTTAAAACGTCATTGACATTTTAAACTTATTAAAATTAAGCCACTAAAATTGCAAGGGATATGAAAAGCAATTGAAATGTTAAGGCATCTATACAAATTATTAAAATTTCAAAAATACTCAATGTCATTGGAATTTTAAACCTTTAAAATTAATTGCCACTAAGATTTTAATGTATTTCCAGCCTACAGAAGTTTCAAAGTATTTCAAAGTTTTTAAAAACCATTAGAATTTTAAAACATTTCAAAGCCATTGAAATATAAAAGATTTTAAAAAAAAACACTGATACATTTCAAAATCATTACATTCTTAATGAATTTCCAATTAAGTCATTGCAATTTCAATGCATTTCCCTAACCAATGAAATTTAAAATAATTTCAAAACCATTGAATTTTTAGACAATTTAAAATTAAATCATGGAAATTACAATGCATTTCCAAACCACTAAAATTGTAAAACATTTCCAAGTCCCCAAAAATTTTAATGTATTTCAAAGCCATTTTAAAAAAATAAGCCTTTAGACAGGTTATGCATTTAGACAGGACATAGAGCCTGCGCGTGTAAAGACCGGATATGACGTCAGATTGTACGCGCACCGCCCGTTCCAATCTACATGGGAAGTTCCGTCGAATTTCGAACGCTTTGAAATAGGCTTTTTTTCATCTGAATTAATAGCAATTTATACTTTGAAAACATTTCCTTATGTACCATGTCCGATTAAAGTTAATCGTCGATTACACACACGATGTGAACAAAAGACTGGCAATTGTTTCAGAAAATAGCTGTTCTACTTTCATTCATAAAACACGTTTGAAAACGCCCGATTAATTGCATTTTTCTGCTTGACTCGTCTTTGCAACAGTGCTTTAAACATCACACTTTTTTAAGTTTAGAAATTTTCATTAAATAAAAAAAAGGGTTGATTTAAAGACATTTGATTTCCAACAGAGGTTTTTCAGACTAAAAAAGCAGACACGTTTGTTTTAAATCACAATTTTTTTACATCGTTTTTATAGAGAACATATGGGCAAATAAAATAACACCTGGCGGAAAACGACTTTTCAATTCACGGAAATTTCGATCAAATGTAAAAAAAAACACCAAAAAACACCCTTAAAAAAAAGATTATTGTGATCGATGAATAAAAGATTTTCTTACCAATTGTAAGATTCACAAGTCCGTGGTACAAAACTATTGAAATCCCATCCCACTCTCGAAAATTTTAGACGGAAAAAAATTGCAGAAAAATCCCGAGTATCAATCCCCTCACTCACAACATGCAGATATACATTTTAGCATTGAAAAATGTAAAAATATTGCTTTTAATCAAGCTTAATATCATTGCTTGCTATACATTTTAATGCAATTTCAATTAAATTCAATGGAACATCCCTGAATGGAACGAGCTGGTGCGTGCAAAGAACGGATATGACGTTAGCGCCAGCCCTTGCACGCGCACCGTCCGTTCCATTCTGGAAAGTTCCACTGAATTTGGAGCGCTTTGAAATAAGCTTGTTTCGTTTAAAATTCCCGAAATGCATCGAGCCTGCGCGTGCAATCGACGTCATTTCCGGCCCTGCACGCGCACAGTCCGTTCCATTCGTCCGATGCACATGCAGAGCCCTCGCGTGCAAAGACCGGATATGATGTCTTCGCCAACCCTTGCACGCGCATCGTCCGTTCCAAATTCTGCATGGGAAGTTCCATCGAATTTGGAACGCTTCGAAATATAGGCTTTCTTAACAACCCAGAATGCATCGAGCCTTCGCGTGCAAGCGACGTACGTCATTTCCGGCCTTGCACGCGCACAGTTCGGCCGTTCCAATCTTCCGATGCATATTTGTATATAGAGCCCTCGATCGCGTGCAAAGACGGGATATGACGTCAGTGCACGCGCACGGCCCGTTCCATTCCGAAACGTTCCATCGAATTTGGAACACATTGTATACTATAAGCTTTCGGTTAAAATACTTTACCAAATATTGCAAAAAAAACCTGTTTACTTCGGGATTTTTTTTAGTTTAAATTACGGCTTAATTTCGTAGCTAAAGTGTTAGCAATCATGTTGTTCGGTGCCAGCCAGTGCCAAGCTCAGTAATTTCCACTAAATATGAGACCAACGTCACAGCCATCAGATTTACGGTAACAGTCGCCAATTACGTGTACATGTTTGACAAAACAAAAAAACAAAAATCCTAAATTCATAGTCTTAAATTGTCGCCTTTTTTTATCCGTAAACAACGCTTAAAATGCATTTAGGTTAAATAGGTGCGCTTTGAATGATTGGCCCGTTATATCTATCTTTCCTTATCACGCTGTAAATATATGGGCGTGTTTAATGTAGGCTATTTTAGTTAAGTATGACAGTATTATAAATACACACGTAATAATTAATGTCCCTCTATTTTTCTTATAGGCTAGCAAAAGTGGATTTTTTGGGACCATCGAGATGCTCCATATTAAACGTGAAAGAAACGAGACCGCAGAATCGGAAATGTGGATCGAAATTTGCGATAATTGGCCCACGCCATCAGGAATATTTTGAGGTCGAGAAGGTAAAAAAAAAAGCAAAATGCAATTTGGTTGTACGTGCACTTGGTTTTTCGCCGTATCAAAAATCAACCACACCCTTGTTTGCAAAACCAGACGAACTAATTCTGCAGGCAAGTCCTTGCACACTTTTTGTTTTATAGGGAGAGAGACCTCGATTTTTGTACACTCGCCATTTCCTGCTAAAAATGCCACGGAAATGTCCTTTAAATTCATTCACTTTTCACTTGTTCAGGGAAAAATGTGACACTGCAATATTATGGGTTTTTTATAATTGATGTCATTACAAGTTTACGAAAAACTAGTTTGCCTTCTTATATGTACAAACACAGTCGTACAAACAACATAAACATTTCACTCAATAAATATGTTTGGACATGTATACATGAACATACAGTGGAACCTCGGTTTACGAGCGGCGATCTCTGCTTACGAACAAATCGATCTTCGAACACCTTGTGTTGTTTAGTTCACGAACGATGCTTCAGTTCACGAACACATTTCTCTGGACCACCAGATCATAGGTCCGAGTTTCTGCAATTGTTTCACTAGTTCCGCACATTAATTGCATTGGGAAAAATTGATTCGGATCACGAATTGAATCATTATAACAAATTGTTAAGAATACGAGATGATCACGTAAGCGTTCCCAAAAGGTGAATCGAGTCCAGTAGAAGAAGACAATGAATTTGAAAGTGATTGCTTAAAACGGTAAAAAAGCTGTTGAAATTTCACCTCGAAATCCTAAAAATAAAAAAGGGGACGAAAGTGGCCCAGGGGTGAAAATTTGGCAATAGAAAGAACAAAAAAAACAGCAGAAGGACCACACACACAATGACGTGTCTCTTTTTTGGTGAATTTTCATAGCGTTCAATCACAATATCTGTTCATTTGATATGCTTGTCCTAAACCTCATTTCAGGATTTTAAAAAAAGCACCTCATTTTGGTAAAAAAAATTGTATGATGATGTAACAGTATTGCAATTTTACGAAACATATCTCTGAAAACACCTCTGAAATGTTTCATAATTTGATATGTATGATAAGGCGATATGATCAATTTAACATCGGTTATCATAATTTAAACAATATTCGACTGCCTTTCATTAAACTTAAGTTGTGATTAACTTTTCTAAAAGATTCATGAAGATTAAAAGATTCAAAGAGTTAAAAAATCAAAGATTTTGATAAATCTTAATTATCTAGTTTGTTAGTAATCTGACATTTATCCTAATCTTCCATGATTCAACATCTTTAATCAACTCTTTACCAGTAAGAACTTGTTAGACAGACATCAGATTTATAAATTTACCACCAGTCAGTCTGTAAGTCAGTCTGGCATTTACCATCACAACTATTCCATCAGTCTAACAAGTACCACCAGAACATTTTCAAAGACTGTCAGTCTGAGATGTACCACCAAAAGATTTTCAGAGACTGTCAGTCTGACATTTACCACCAGAAGATTTTAAAAGACTGTCACTCTGACATCTGAAATCACATCTTGCCAGCGACTATCAGTCTGACAAGTACCACCAGAACAGTTCCAGAGACTGTCAGTCTGACATTTACCACCAAAAGATTTTCAAAGTCTGTCAGTCAGACATTTACCACCAGATTTTCAAGACTGTCAGTCTGACATTTACCACCAGAAGATTTTCAAAGACTGTCAGTCTGACATCTAAAATCACATCTTGCCAGCGACTATCAGTCTGACAAGCACCACCAAAACTAACGCATGGAGTGTCAGTCTTAGATTTACCACCAGAACTATTTCAGAGACTGTCAGTCTGACATCTGATCTTGTCAGCGACTATAAGTCTGACAAGTGCCACCAGAACTATTTCAGAGACTGTCAGTCTGACATCTGCAATCAGATCTTGTAAGCTACTATCATGCAGTCTGACATTTACCACCAGAACATTTCCAGAGATTGTCAGTCTGACATCTGAAATCCCATCTTGTAAGCTACTATCAATCTGACATTTACCATTAAAACTATCTCAGCGACTGTCAGTCTGATATCCACCATCAGAAATTTCACAGAGACTGTCAGTCTGGCATTTACCACCAGAACCAATTCAGAGTGTCAGTCTGACATCTGAAATCACATCTTTCCAACGACTATCAGTCTGACAAGTACCACCAGGACTAATCCAGACAGTGTCAGTCTGACATTTACCACAAGAACATTTTCAAAGACTGTGAGTCTGACATCTGAAAACACATCTTGCCAGCGACTGTCAGTCTGATAAGTACCACCAGGACTAATCCAGACAGTGTCAGTCTGACATTTACCACAAGAACATTTTCAAAGATTGTGAGTCTGACATCTGAAAACACATCTTGCCAGCGACTGTCAGTCTGACAAGTACCACCAGAACTATTCCAGAGACTGTCAAACTAAACAGAACTGGCAAGCTATACTGTCTACATGTTCAGATCTTGGCAGTGACTGTCAAGTCTGACATCTACCATCGAGGTTAAAACAAAAATGTGAACGTACCTGCGTCATCTTGTCGCTCATGCCCTCCCAGTTGAGCCGCTCGTCATACAAAGGTTCATCATTGGTGCCAATGTAGATGGGCTCCCAGTTCTGGTAGGGCTTGTGCCTCTTGGTGGAGTACAAAACTCCCAAGGTATCATTGGCAGGCAAGTACTTGAGCCAGTCATCCTGTTTGGGCACTCGATGGCACTCTGGACACACAAACTTGTGAAAGGGCACCACCTTCTCCTTGGCCATGAGGGCGATTAGTTCTGACTTGTTCTCTGGAGCAGGCAGAGACGCATCCACCTCGAAGATGGGCAAGATGTACACCGTGCGACCTAAGGGCCTCTTGGAGTCTCTCTTTGAGTCACTATTAATGTCTGTTTTCTTGTCGCTGTCCTTGCTCTTGCCATTGTCCTTGCTCTTGTCAATGTCTTTGCTCTTGTCATTGTCTTTGCTCTTGTCAATGTCTTTGGTCTTATCGCTGTCTTTGCCGTCAGCGGTCGTTGTCGTTGAATTGTCTCCGTTGTCCGTAGTAGTCGTACTGCCGGTACTGCTGACAGTGGACACGTTACCTCTTGAAGCAGCCTCTTCCTCCTTCCTGCGCAGTCTGGCCACCATGTCCAAGAACATGGGCACCAGGTTGACACTGGGATAGAGTTCGATGTCAGAGGGCAGCACGTACTGAGTTTGCGCGCTGATGCGGGCGATGTTCCGGGCGACGTTGACCGGATAAGACAGGTTGTTCTCTGCCTGGAAGGTCTTGTTGGGGAAGGCAAAGGTCTCACAGTCCACTGTGGGCACAGCGTCATCCAGAGAACATGGAATGGAGGATGGCTTGTACTTGGCATCGAAGAAGAGGTGAAAGGTCGTGAACTGCCGTACGTACGGCGAACCGCACTGTCGCAGATACTGGATGACCCGCAAGGTATCCTCAAAGTCCGTTGATGGAGCGTAGACTGCCAAGGACACTGGACCGTTCCAACGTCTCGCAATGTTCTCGGCGTGCTTGAGGAACTTGTTGGTGCCGTGAGTGGTGTACGTCACGCTGGACTCGTACTCCACCGTAGTGTCGGCCGGCACGTAGTTGTAGAGGACAGTGTACTTGCTGGACTGTCCTGCCCAGTAGATTGGCCACACGCACCTGGGACGGTACTCTGACACCGCAGCAGCGGCTTCTGCAGCGGCCACTTCAACGTCCACCTGGAGCTTGACCTGTTGCTGGACACCGTTCACGAAGTAGAAAACGAACACGAAAACACCGCAAGTCAGAGCGGTCAATATCCTCAGGTAGTATCGTGACCTGCCACGCATTGGACCTTTTGGACATGAGGGCAACACCATCTTGACAGCTCCTCTGGTAAGTGTCAAGTCCAGAAGATAACCTCCCTCCTCCTCGTCTTTATCTACGCCTCCCAGCTTCCCGGTTGTTGATGGGATGTGATGGACAATGACTCCTCTGGAAAGGGCTGCTTCTGGTACTGCTGATGATGGATCTTACTGACTTCTGATGGACGGTGTCAAGAATTGGACAAGAGGATTTTCTTTGGCACTGATGATGATGGTGAGGAATGATACTGGACACAATACTTGTTGGAGTGTGGCCAATAAGAAGGATGGACTGAAGACAGTCAGCGATGGACACTGCTGAAGAGAATGCTGAAGACACTGCTGATGGCGAGAAATGGTACTGGTCACACTACTTGCTGAAGAGTGGCCAATGTGGATGATGGACTGAAGACAGTCAGTGATGGACACTGGTAACACTGCTGAAGAGATTGTTGAAGACACTGCTGTAGAGATTGTTGAAGACACTGCTGAAGAGATTGTTGAAGACACTGCTGGAGACTGTTGAAGACACTGCTGAAGAGACTGTTAAAGACACTGCTGATGACGAGAAATGACACTGGTCACACTACTTGCTGAAGAGTGGCCAATAAGGATGATGGACTGAAGACAGTCAGCGATGGACACTGGTAACACTGCTGAAGAGACTGTTGAAGACACTGCTGATGGCGAGAAATGGTACTGGTCACACTACTTGCTGAAGAGTGACCAATAAGGATGATGGACTAAAGATAGTAAGCTAGGGATGGACACTGGTAACACTGCTGAAGAGGCTGTTGTTGATGATGGACACTGATCAGGAGTTGGACCCAAGGGTATTTGAGCACAGCTGATGATAGTGAGGAATGATTCTTGTCACAATGATTGCTGAAGAGTGACCAATAAGGAAGATTGAGTTAAGGCCTGTGATGGACACTGGTAACACCGCTGAAGAGGCTGTTGTTGATGATGGACACTGGTCAAGAATAGGAGCCAAGGCTTTTGGCACTTCTGCGGACGTTCTTCGAGGATGGACACTTGTCAGGATGGTCTTTGGCACTGCTGGAAAGCTCGATGGCAGCTGGAGAGTGACCAATAAGGAGGATGGACACGGGTCTTCATGAAGGACAAGGATGGATCATGGCACTGCTGGTGGGCAGCTCATGGACTGCTCATCAGGGGAGAGAAATTTCAAAAAAATGTTAGCATTTAAAATCGTTTTTTGGACATCAAAATAACTTTTCCAAACATCAAAAAGATGCTAGGTTTATAAACCTACAAATTTTGGTTTTTAAACTTTAAAACATTAAACCTTAAAACGTCTAAACTTCAACATGTCCACACTTCAAAACATTTAAGCTTTAAAACATCCAAAGTTCGAAAGAATTAAATATCAGGATGTTTAAATTTTTAAATATCTAAACATCAAAACATCTAAACCTTAAAACTTCTAAACTTTAAAACATCTGAACTTCAAAAAATTTAAATTTCAAAACGTTTAAACTTTAGAACATCGAAACTTTAAATTATCCAAAATTTAAAAGATTTAAACATCAAAACGTTTAAATTTTAAAATTTACAAACCTCAAAACTTTAAAACGTCTAAATTTTAAGATGTCCACACTTCAAAACATTATAAATTTAAAAACGTTTAGACTTTAGAACTTCTAAACTTTAAATTATCCAAAATTTAAAAGAACTAAACATCAAAACGTTTAAATTTTAAAATATACAAACCTCAAAACTTTTAAAATTTCTAAACCTTAAAATGTCCAGATTTTAAGATGTCCACACTTCAAAACATTTAAATTTAAAAACGTTTAAACTTTAGAACTTCTAAACTTTAAATTATCCAAAATTTAAAAGAACTAAACATCAAAACGTTTAAATTTTAAAATATACAAACCTCAAAACTTTTAAAATTTCTAAACCTTAAAATGTCCAAATTTTAAGATATCCACACTTCAAAACATTTAAATTTAAAAACGTTTAAACTTTAGAACATCTAAACTTTAAATTATCCAAAATTTAAAAGATTTAAACAACAAAACGCTTAAATTTTAAAATATCCACACCACAAAACCTTTGAACTATAAAATATCTAAACTTTAAAACATCTCAGTTTAAATTTCAAAATATTTTAACTCTAAAATGTTTAACTTTAATACGTTTATTAAACCATCTATAATTTAAAACGTCTAAATTTTAAAAATCGAAAGTGTAAAACATTTAAACTTCAAAACAACTAAACTTCGATTGCAAACTTTGTAAATTTAAAACATCTCAACTTAAGAACATTAAAATAAAAATCATTTAAAATTCAAAACCAAAAAACATTCTTTTCCAAACCTTAAAACATTGCTTTTCTGAAGTTCAAAACTGTGAAAATCTCCAACTAAATTATTCATTTAAAAGCACTATTTCATCAATTCTAAGAAGAATATACATTAAAATATCTCCAAAAACACGCGTTATTACAAAATATTTGTGAAATATTCGCTAAAATTTTCAAAGAATTTTTTTTTTTTTTTTATAAAATAAAACCGCTTCTTTATCTGTTGTTGATGATTGAAATTAATCGAGTGCGTCTTAGAATTGATGTAATACGGTTTTAAAACCTTTAAAGTACAAAAACTTTAAAACTAGGCTTTTCCAAAACCTCAAAATTAAAACCTTAAAACTACGCTTTTCCAAACTTCTAAAACACCTAGTAAACCTCAAAGCTACGTTTTTACAGACATTCTCGTAAACTTTAAAACTATGTTTTTTCTAAAACTAAAACCATAAACCTTGATGTTTCAACCTCGAAATTTCGATTTTATAAAATCCAAAACCTTTAATTTCACTTTCCCAAAACTCACCTCTCGTTTTTTTCAAAAACTCAAACTTTCGCTTTTTCAAATTCACTTTCGTTTTTCCAAAAACTAAAACCATCAACCATCTAAACCTCAAAAGTTCGCTTTTATAAAACCCAAAAGCTTTAATTTAGTTCGTTTTTACAAATTTTTGGTTTTTCCAAAAAACCTTCAACTTTCCAAGCTTCGAAAACTAAACTATTTAAAAAACTACAAAAACCTACGCTTTTCCAAAAATCCAAAACATATAAACCTCAAATTTACATTTTTACAAAACTAAGTTTTTCCAAAACTAAAACCATAAACCTTAATATTTCAACCTCAAAATTTAGATTTTATAAAATTCAAAACCTTTAATTTCACTTTCCCAAAACTCACCTCTCGTTTTTTCAAAAACTCAAACTTTCACTTTTTCCAAAACTCAAACATTCGCTTTTTCCAAATTTAAAACCTTTAAACATCTAAACTCAAAATTTCGCTTTTATAAAACCCAAAACCTTTAACTTAGTTCGTTTTTCCAAATTTTTGGTTTTTCCAAAAAACTTTCAACTTTCCAAACCTTGAAAACTTTACATTTTAAAAACTTCAAAAACCTACACTTTTCCAAACTTCCAAATCTCCAAACCACCTAAACCTTAAAAACAATTTTTTCCCAAAATTGAAAAACTACCAACGTTTTTCCAAAACCTTATAAACTATCTACGTTTCCCAAAATTTCCAAATTACAATTTTTAAAATCATTTAAAAACATGTTTCTAAAAAATTCCAAAACTAACATGTTTTCCCAAATTTCCCATAATAAGTTAAAATGTAAAATTGAAAAACCACCAACGATTTTCCAAAACCTTATAAACTAATAAACTTTACTTTTCCCAAAATTTCCAAATTACAATTTTTAAAATCTTTCAAAAACATGTTATCTCTAAAAAAAACTCCAAAACTAACATGTTTTTCCAAATTCCCCAAAATAAGTTAAAAAGTAAAATGCAAAAAGTACCTAAATGGTGGAATGTTGTCACTCCTGGAATGTCCGCGCGTGTTTTTATTCCTTGTGTCCGGCCAACTGGTCGAGTGTTAATCCTCGCGAGGGGGCGCTTCTTTTAACGCTAGGGGGCGCTGCTGGCGTTTTAGTGACTGCACTCGCCGAGGGTCAACGAGCGACTGACGGAGCCAACGAAGGACGTCTGGGGGAGTCAACGCACGCATGCGCAATAAACAACCCACCGTGACGTCACACAAAAACCACGTGACCACGTGCCAAAAAAAACTACGTGTAGGTATTCTATACTGGATAAAAGAGCCTCGTGTCTAGTCTACCACTAAATATATATACACGGAGCAATACATAGGGCCATTTTGGGTAATATTTAGAACCATATAGGGGGAGACCGGGGCACAGTGGGACAACGTCTTTATCAAATCAGGTTTTTTAGCAACCCAATGCTTTTGATTTACAAAGAAGCTGTATGCAGCACTCTTTCATTAACCAAAATCTCTGCGATCTGACACAAATTTAGAAGAAAATATTTGCAAAGTTTTTGTTCTTGAAAAGTAATTATTCAACTCGCAATTGGATTTTTATTCTAGGTGTAATTATAAAAACATTAGTAATGCTGCGATATACCATTGAGGAGTGTATATATCCAGCTATAATTTCAAACTTAAGTTTATGTTAATTAGCCACGTGGTCAGCTGCGAGGCCTTATTCAAATCAAATTTGTTATACGGGGTACAGTGGACCGCAACATTATGGGGTACAGTGGGACATGTCCCAGGCATACCCCGATTAATGTTTTTTGAAAGTATTTGTATATTTTCTCATTAATCGTAACTTTAAATAAAAACAATGTTTAAATTTATGTTTTAAAGTAAAAATGGTTCACAATCACAGAAAAAACCCACATTTGGACGAGTAAGTGGTGAAAATATGAAAGCTGCCGTAATTACGGTTAATTTTAATCGTTTTTGTAATTTATACTCGGAATTTTAAATTGACGCGCTGTATTAAACACGATTAATCAATGTGGTGTTCTTTTTCTCGTAAAATGTGTCTTAGTTTCGCCTGGACCACTGTACACCATGCCATGTCCCTCTGTGCCCCGGTATAGGGGCACAGTGGGACAGTCCGCGCAATCAACTTTAAATCTTTTATAGCAAAAAAAAAACTAGTAGCTCTAAAACGATGACAAAATGCATACAGATCCTGAAGGCTCGTATATATTAATGCGTTATTCTTTTAAAATGCTACCAGTTAAATATTTTTCCCATAAAAAAATAAATTCTAAAAAGTGTACCCACTGTGCCCCGGTCTACCCTATACAATCTAATCTTTGTTATCATTCCAATTATTTCAATTATAAGTGTGGAAACATTTATGTCCATACACGTGACATGATTTCTCATATCACGTGTCTTTCGACACTTGTTGTATGTTATTGTTTATACTCGTTATTCATCCAAAATGTGCCACAAAAGACTGCAAACAAACAAAGACGCCATTTTCTTGGTTGTTTATGTCCCTCAATTTGTGTAATTGCCCTTGTTTTTCCCCTCCAACCGCCGCGCCCTCTACTAATCCATATATCTGGGGCGTTTTGTTTCATCAAACACACATCGTGTGTGTGTAATATAACACGCGCTTTTAGCACACATCGTTCAATTAAGGCCTAAATGCAACGCAGCAATTAACGCTAATGAAATTTTTAACGACGCTTTAGCCCAGTGACGCAACCTGTAAATGCGCACGTGCAAGGTCACGCGCTCACGCGACGACGTTCGGTTCCATTCCTTTTTTTTTTTTCGGATGACGTCATTCGTTCTCATTATTAAACACATCTTGCACGTGCTCACGACGTCACGTCATTGGCGGTCATCTTGTTTCAACAAATCAATATACTGCGTGTATACTATTATTATTAAGGACCAAGATGGCGACTGAGGCTACGTAGGCTGTTTTGCTAGTTTTAGACACGACTGCTAATGGTAGCCATCTTGGACGTTAATGAGAATTATAGGGACCAAGATGGCGACCAAGAATACGTAGATTATCATGTTAATAGGACCAAGATGGCGACCAAAACATTTGTAAGTTATCATGCTCGTACAATCAAGATGGCGACCAAGACTACGACCAAGATGGCGACCAAAAGTACGCAGGTATATTTGTTAATAACACCAAGATGGCGACCAAAAATACGTATAGGCTATCCTGTTAGTAGAACCAAGATGGCGACCAAAACTACGTAAGCTATCGTGTTAGTAAGAACAAGATGGCGACCGAGGCCTACGTAGGTTATCGTTTTAATAAGATCAAGATGGCGACCGAAACTATGCAGGCTAATTTGTTAATAACACCAAGATGGCGACCAAAAATACATATAGGCTATCCTGTTAATAGAACCGAGATGGCGACCAAGACTACGTAAGCTATCGCGTTAGTAGAACCAAGATGGCGACCAAGACTACGTAAGCTATCGCGTTAGTAAGAACAAGATGGCGACCGAGGCCCACGTAGGTTATCGTTTTAATAAGATCAAGATGGCGACCAAAACTACGTAAACTATCATGTTAGATAGACCAAGATGGCGGATGAGACTACGTTGATTATCATGCTAGTAAGACAGAGATGGCGACCAAGACTACGTAGACTATCCTATTAATAACACCAAGATGGCGACCAAAACTACGTAAACTATCATGTTAGATGGACAAAAATGGCGGATGAGCCTACGTTGATTATCATATCCTAACGAGACAGGGCATGAGTCCTTATTTTGGTCCTTAAACTAAAAATTAAGGACCAAAGACGGCGTTAAACTAAAACTCCGCTTAATCGGGAAATATCAAGAATAGACCACTAAATGAGGGCCCCAATTCCAAAACAACAGCATTTACACAATGTGGCATTATTATTATTATTCCATAGCCAAATCTGTTCCAAATCGGTCCCAAACAAGGGGAATTCCCCTCTGATCATAAAAACGTCCCAAATAAGCGGAATGCAATGAAATTGAAAGTCTGCGAGAGTTATCAAGAAGAAGAAGAAGAAGAAGAAGAAGGGAGGGCAGCCTTCGTATCCTTGCCGATGGCGTTTTTGGTGTTAATGCGCCTGTCACGTGACCCCTCACCCCCCTCAGGATCAGAGTTACCCTAAACCTCCCTCGTACACTTTTGTCTGTTTCTTAGGTGGTTCAGTCCTCCTTTCATTCCTGTTATACCTCTTTTTTATGGGAGTGTGGGTTCAGGTGTCTCCCCCTGAGGTGCTCGGGGGTTCCCCCTCACCCTCCCCCCCCCCCCTCACTCTCACTCCCCTCCCCCCCAGAGGCCCCTGAACAATTTTTGGGAGCAACTCCTCAAAGTCGCCATCGGAAGAGGTGAAAAAATGGACTATTAACATTCCAGTCTGCCTTCAGCAGGTATTTTCAATGGTGAGGGGGGTGAAGAGGGTGAGGGGTGAAGAGGCGAGGGGTGAGGGGTGAGGGTGATGGACCCACACCCGAGGCTGGAACTCAGGGTGAAGGTCTGGGGTAAAACATTCGGCGTGTTTTAAGGGGGAGAAATTATGTTTATGAGTCACTGAATGAGCTCTACGCGCAAATGCTTTAAAATTACGTCAAATAAACGGAGTATATGCTCGCGTTTTGGAGCATGAACTAAGTGGAAAGAGTATTTGATCATCTTTTGACATTTTCAGTAAAATTGAAGAGCTTTTGCTCGTCTTTTTGAAATTTTTTGTAAAATTGAAGAGCTTTTGCTCGTCTTTTGTAGTTTTCAGTAAAATTGAAGAGCATTTGCTCGACTTTTGTAATTTTATGAAAAATTGAAGAGCTTTTGCTCGTGTTTTGGAGTTTTCATTAAAAT
>JAQGBW010003067.1:0-17396 GCA_034698625.1 Julus scanicus
CTTTGATCTTCACCGCCACTTGGGCGATCGAGGTTTTTGCTTTCAAAAGCAAAAAGCATAAAACATGTTTTGTGGAGTGTCCACACTGTATAGTTTCAAAAACATGTTTTCGAAAACTCTGCTTTTGCTTTTGGTGCGGTGAAGACGCACTTTAAAACTGAACTGAACATCATTTCTTTTTTAACTTTGCTAATTGTACAATAGTTAGCCATCTGATGTGGTCTCTCGAGTGTCCCCTCTCCCTCTTGCTGGCCCTTATAATTCTAGGGTTACAATGGGTTAAGAGTCTGTACATTATTAAACTTTGAATAATATATTTTTTTATGAAAGCGCTGGGGACCATTAAATCCGCCACTGGCCACGAAATACTGCACAGGATCAAAGTCACTTGATATGACAGTGATCTTGACGTACTGTTAATTTGGAGAATGGTCTTCCAAATCTTAAAGTTCATCAAAAGTTTAACAGTTGATTAGTTTCTCATCTGTAGCTAATTACATTAAATATTGTGCAACCAGCATATTAGTAGTCTGTACCAAACTAGTGTCAAAATCAATTTGATATTTACCAGTTAGTGTATATTTTTTGCTATAAAAATAATTGAACACTAATGTTCAATTACTTCATCAGATTAATTAGCAGGTCAGTCAGAAAAACCAACCGAATGGACAATGAAAAAGCTGTTCAAATTATCCAGTTTGTGACATTTTAAATTAGTAAATGGTTTCTAGAGAGCTGTTAGAGTCCAAAGAACTAATCACTAACTTTGCTAGACAAAGCGTTGCGCTGCTAATTTTAGATTGGAAAAAACACAAATATTCAAATTCACAAAAATATTGTAGGTTCTTACAATGCATAAAATTCCTCTTATCCTACGAAAAGGTTAATGTACCGTCTACACTGTACTCATAATCTCAAGTTAAACCAAATAAACTTAAACAGTCAATCATGAGAAAGCTATGAGCTCAATGGACAACACACAATACTAAATAAGATGCATGTCCACCGCCTGTAGCGAGCAGACAGCACTTAACCCATTTTACACAATAGGCCTAACAAAATGCCAGGGAGAATGGGAATTAAAAATCAAAAATCCTAATGAGCCATATATTACTTTCATACAATAAAAATTCGACATCTTGTTGGGAAATTATGAAGACCAATGGTCTATAATTCAACATTTCAGATCAAAGACATGCATGCATGGCAAGACAAGGCAATAAAAACAAAATGCTCATCAAATTGATTTGCGAAAGTTAACTTTGCTGACACTCACCCAATCCCAGTTCACTAAACTAGGCCTGAAGTCGTTTCGACCACATTTGCTTGTGAAAAGTGTCATTTTCTAATGAATGAGCAAACATTTTTAAGCAAATTTCCTCGAAATACAAGCGATAAATTTGGACTAGGTCACATCGCAACTAGACTGTCCTACATCTGTGCTGTGCAAAATTGAAGGAACGTGCGAAGTTGCTCATTTGCATATGCAAATTAGCAGCTTATGCAAAGAGCGATATTGCAAGGAGAAAGGCGGGAAATGAATCGGCACGAAGAATTTGGAATGAGGTACGAGGGAAGCGGAACAATTAAAACTAACCAAAACCTAATAGTAAAAATTTAGAACTTTTAACACGCATTTAACACCATGGTTTCAGCTGTTAATCCATAAATTTAACAGACAAAAAAATATGTCTGGGTCACGTAATCTACAGAGACTCAATTCTCTCTTTCTACTTGATAGTGTTTCTTTTTATAAAATAATAATGAATCTTAACCTTTGTGAGAAATTGATTAACCTTTGGCATTTTTTTTATATACTATAAAGGGGCGTAGAAAAAAAGATTGTGCTATAAATGAGGGAAAGGAATTTCAGAAAGTTCTATAGAAAAAAATCTTAATTACAGTATAGTATGTAATTAACACCGCAGGATATCACTTTAACGAGCAAGCATAATTAACAATGCTATACTAAAAATACTGTAAGTTAAACTAGCATATGCACAATAATGCGATATTGAATGAATAACACCAATCTAATATGCATATGCCCTGTGCTACAGTCAATGTGTCAAGCTAGTCATTTTACAAAATAACTGACCTAATCAGTCATTTCACAAAACGACGATGTTGTAAAATGACTGGTATTTGCAGTTTTTTTTACAAAATGACTGAAAATTTAGCTTGATTATTTATTTTACTTATTGCCTGGTTAGGTTAGGTTATTGCTAATCGTGTGTCATTCTGTGACCAGTCATTTTGTACAATGCCTGTGTTTTACAAAATGACTGGTTTGACACATTGACTGTAACTTAATATACGTATATAGCCTCTAATCTACAAAGTTATCGTCCTACTTTGCCGACAACCCACTTCGCCGACAAAATTTCCCATTTCTCCGACAACTCAATTTTGCTGATTCAGATTCACGAATATAATTAAATGATCTACTAGCATATCGTTTTAGTTGTTAGTTTGTCTTAAACCTTGTCGGTGTTGGTCATTGTTAACATTATTAAGCTACGTATCCACCAAAAGAAATATAAACATAGACATCAAACATACACAAAAAACACTAAAACATTGTTTTCAGCATTTTTTTCCAAACATGTGTGGCAAATTCCTTTGATCCGGACCGCCTCTAGAGCGATCGCTACGATACATCAAAAAACATCAAAATATGGGGGAAAAACATATGTTTTCCCCACATTGTTCGCAAACACTTCTGGACACATTAATGTTTGTAAGTGTTTGTTTGTTGTGTATGTTTTTTGTGTGGTAAGTTTCTTTTGGTGGATACCCACCTCTAGGATTGTAGCAATTTTAAAACAATGGAGCAGAGAAGCGCCTATAGCGTTAATTCTTAAACTCCATAAAACATTAGAGCAAATTGATGAAAATATACACGTTTAGCTTTTCTAAGAAAAAATGATCGAACCACATTAGTTCCAGGTAATAGGGATCAATGAATTGCAGTTTATCTCATCCCACAATGATTTTTAGCGGACATGTTATTCGGACGTAAAATACGTTTACTAATTAATTACTCCCTCAACCTCCTTCAACCTACTCAATGATTAATTATGAATAATTCTTGTTGTTAAGCGATGCAATACCTGTATCCACCCACGAGTACAGCAGAAAAATGTCATTTCCCTTGTCTTATCAATATGTACCATCAATTTCGTGTAGCTAATAAGGACAAGGAAGCCCCTTAGCCAGGTGACAGCCTTCCTAAAGGATGTGCTTGAATTGCAATTTGCTCAGTCACTGGTACCCATTTTCAGCTCGTCTAGTGGCCACTACATGAAATATGGCAGTCAATGCAGCCAAGATAATAACAAATTGCTTTTTATTAATTCAAGCTGGATACAACTGACTTTCTACGACTACAAAAATGGGAACAAACAGAAAGGCTAGTTGCCCTCTCGACTAACCCCATGTGCGTTCAACTAAGCTTGTTTTAACGGAAAGTAAGCAATAAACTTCCTATTTCCTTAAGCCTAGTAATACAAAACAATGTGAACATGTTTTCTTTGTAACTAGTGGAAGACAATGTCCGAAGTAGGATCTCTGACTCGTGTCTGAGCGAAAAGTCTGCCTTCTTCAACACACTTTCTTTTGACTTGAAAATATATGGAATTTTCCGTCTGCAAAGTACATATAGTATACTTTTAAAAAGTTATTTATAGCTATGTACATATACATACTTGTATATACTAGTCCACCACCGAAGGTATGTATGTATGAGAAAACGTTGGTGTTTATGGTCACATAATATATGCCTAAATGAATCCAATTTATGATATAACCATATACAAGTAGGTCATACTTGTCCATATCTGTCCCATAACCCATATACTCTGCGAGTCATAAAAAAGTGGAACCCAATAAAAAAAATCACAACTTCGTGAAAAATGCTTCGATTTAAATGAAGTTTGGCACTTACATAAAACAATATTGTAGGAACAAAATGAATTATAAAATGTGCTCAACATTTTCTCCGGTGGCCATTACACAAGCCTAGAGTCTAACGCGCCATTCTTTGATTGACGAATTGATTATATGCTGTTCGAGTTCAATCCAAGGTTTCTTAATTCGTAGTTTCAAGTCTTCGATATTATTAATCTTCGATTTGTAAAACTTTTCCTGGAGAACTTTCCAAATTTTGTAGTCCACCAGATTCAAGTCCTGACTGTTTGGTGGCCAGCGGTTGTGTTCAATGAACTGTGGCGTTTCCCATTGAAGCAGTTCAACTGTTTCTCGAGTCTTGTTGAAAAATGAAAAAATCCGAGACTTGTCGCATGTCCGGAAGAAATTTTTTGCTCCTAAACTATTGTTGTATGCAAGTGCCAAATTTCATTTAAATCGAAGCATTTTTCACGAAGTTGTGATTTTTTTATTGGGTTCTACTATTTTATGACTCACAGTGTATATGCATGCTTTTTCTTCCATCTGGGGAAACTCAAATCATCTTGAAGAAATAAATATCCATGCTTGATCCATAGTAAGATATAATTTTGATTTTCTTATGAGAACAAACTTTCATTTGACATTATTATTGCTTAAATACCCGCTATGTAACGCTACATGTAATACAAATCCTACATGCATATCCTAGAAATTTCAATACGATCATCTGGTAAAAACCAGATTTAAAATCTTTAATTAGTAAAAAAATCATGACTTTGTTGCGTGTACTTTAAGAAAACATATCAAGTGAAAGTAATGGACACTTAAATTATATACATATCACAGGAACCTACAACAGCTTTTCAAGTCCAGGTCATTAGTTAATGGCAAGTTTACACATTAGTAATTCATTCTCTAAAAGAAAATTTGTTAGTGCACTGAAGCGTGATCTGGCCTAATTTATCAATAAGATAATAAGAGCAAAAGCATGTAACATGTTTAACCACAAACAACTGATTAAATTATACCTTTGCAATAGAATTTCTTGTTTGTCCTACAGTACATGCAAGAGCGTGACATACAGCTTTGAAAGACGCTACTGAATAGTCACAAGAACACAGACTTTTACATGTTGTATTATTTACATAAGTTCTATCCAAATCGGTTTTCAGCTAGAACAAAATCCAGTTAACATTTACTAATTTTACAGCTATAAATAAAACAGCTATAATTTCCATATTTTTTACCTATTATTTTACCAAAAAAAAGTGGGTCTACAGATAGACATGTTTGCAAACAAATTAATCAACAAAAGTAGTTTTAGTTTTAATGTTACGTCAAAATTGACTGATATCAATGTTTAAGACATTGAAATCATTTGATCTTGCCAATTATTTGGTGCCTAATTTTGCGTGACAAATCACATATACAATTATAAATTAAGTCCATTCATCAAAGAAACGCCTTATTTTTTTCATTTTGAAATTTCAAATGTAGGTAATACGATTGTGTCAACATATTGCAATTGTTGTGAGCTTTAACCCTTACAAACCTGACCCAAATATTATTACCGCATGGTTCGGTGCATGGGAGATAATTAAAAGATCATCTCTGAAACCATTTGTCCGTACAATAATCCTAACAGTTTTTTTTCTAAAAAAAATCATTACTGACTCAAGGTGAGAACTTATTTGCACGTCCCCATTGTGAAATCCAGTATAGAAGAAAACGCAAATGTAACACCTTTTTTTCACGCACCTTTTTACGTTGGTTTAACAACTAAAAACATTCAACTATACAATGGGACGACTAAGCAAATTATTTCGTAAAACATCTTACAATAGAGTTGAGGAGAGAATAAGGGTAAGTTTTATTTTAAAAAATCCCATGGAAGAAGGTCGGTAATATATTGCAAAAACAAGTAAACGTAAAAAGAAAGGTAGAAAAACTGGCTTGTTCAGACTAAGTTACGATGCAAATATTTATGAAAATTTGAATAAAATATGATGTCCAAAGCAAAGTGCATATGTTCACGTAAAGCTCGTGCCAAATAACAGATGGTACATTTTTCACAAATGTCGGTGTAACTTTAACTCAGAAGATTATGACACAGCAGTGTTATAAGGATAAAGAACGATGACATTTTATAAATAATTTCTCAAAAATGTGTGTCAATGGAAATGCTAATTTGAAATTAATTTATTATTTCTGAATACAACAAGTATTCGAAAATGGCTTCACTGTTACTGTATGCATTTTTTAAATTTGCATTTGTTTCAAATTATATTCAAAGCTAGACATTTAAACAAAATCACCTCAACACATCCTGCCATGTCTAATATTAATACCTATGCCTGTTAACATCATACTATTTTCTTTAATACCATACCGATATTTGATATTCCGCAAAATCCAATATCTTCAAACAAAACAATTTGTAATTTGCATTCATTATTCATTTTGACAGTGTGTCACCAACTATCAATTCGTTGATTCCAAGAAAGTATTGAACAAAGAAGGAAGATTTGTTGCTTAATTTATAACTGTGCAGATGTATGGTTGCCTTAATGATATTTGCAGATAACATGGTAACCAAGTCACCTATTGCACAAAGTGGGTGGATAGCATCGCACGATTCATTTTTTCATGACATTTTCAAGGAAACAAAAAGTCATCACAGCTTGTTACCCTGAGACATCATCTGTAAGCAACACAATATCCATCTCATAAAAATAGTTGAAAATAACTTAAAAATACTTATATGCACATACGTGTCATAAATATTTAAACGTTTTTCAATTTCGCTTCAAAAACGAGTGGAAAAAACCACAATTGGCAATAAAACTAATGATTTTAAAGAGTGTGAGATTATGTTATGATTAACTGCGAGCCGAAATGTATACATGTGACCAGGGGTAACATATATACTCTCGGGAAAAACGAAGGTAGAAGCAAAAGTAATCCTGTCCAGAATGACCCGAGTTTGACCTGAATTTCACGTGAGACATGTACGTATTATATAATGATGAAGTGGTAACAAAAAGCGAGGGGGAAATGGCAGCTATGTAGGCTACCGAAAATTATACAATGTGCAATTTTACTGACAAGAGTCAACATCACACAAAGTCTGGAAAGTCAGTAACTTGGTGATTTACCGGTATAATTGTGTTATTTGGGCTTTAATGAAACGTTAAAGCCATCACAAAACTAATTGAAAGAAAAATGTTTAGGCCACTTTATTAGAATAAAATGCTTCTGGACTCCCAGACAGTCAAACTGTCTATAAATACACGAGAATATACATAATAATATGTTAGTAAAATATTGTACATGCATGTGAATTTATGACAGCTATCTAACTATGTTTATAATTCAAGTATTATTAACTGAACCATGTCTAGAAAAAATTGCGATGGCTTTTCAGGCTTTCCTGTCGTTGGATTATGTGTTAGTTCACAGTAACTTGTCAATTACAACCTCTTGTCAAAAAGTTTACATTACCTGCAAAAGATTAGCAAGCGTCTGAAAGTGTGAATATAATATCACATAGTTTTAATAAAATAATGCCGAAATTTTGCAGCATTCAATCGAGTTACAAATATTGCTCTGAACACTAACTTCGTAAAATGACAGATACATTTCAGCATGCCTTTAATGCATACATGTAGCAACATGTAAGTAGAAAAACATTGAACTATGCGGGATGCATATACAAGAGTGTATTTTCGCTCTTAATACACGTATTTCACTGCAGTTCATCCTGTGGATGAAGTCAATAAAATGTTGTCGTCTAACAGCTCCCCCACCCTACAAAACGAGTAATAACGGCAATAAAGTTAATTTTACAAGGTTAAGATCATATCTTTCCAGAATATTAAACAGAAATTGATAATATACGCTTAAAAACAAGGCTAAGTTAGCTCTCTATAATTATGACTGGTCAAGAAAAAAAAAGTCCAAATTTCCAATGCAAATTATATGCTTTCCTTCAGTAAAAACATATTTGCTTCTGTATAGTTTTGTGGATTTCCTAGTTTGTTAAAAATAAATATATAAAACGTATAATCCACAAGTTCCAGTAAAAAAGTAATTAAGTCACAGTTATTTTGGACAGAATTCTATTAGAGCTTTATTGGATATATTTCAATAAATCTCAATTAATAGTCTAAAATGACACCCAAAACAGCTAATAATAAAGTAAACACAATTGTGAAAAAACTAATTAATTAAAAAGTTTAATTAACGTGTCTATAATTTCTGTGTTTAAGGTTATTTCTACAAAAAATTCTAGATTGTTTTACTATTAACTCAACCTAAGAAATTTTCCCATTGTTTTTACCCACATCAACAACTCGATTCGTTATAAACAGTTGATTTTAATTTACATTCCACCCATAAATTATAAAACAAGATATTCCTTGACATCCATGGCTATTAAAATATCCCAAATCTGTACAAACCTCAACTAATAGTCTAAAATGACATCCAATACAGCTAATACAAAATTCAACAGCCTATATTGGGAAATTTTTTAAAATAATGCTATTAATTTAATTAACATGTCGTTAATTTTTGTGTTCAATGATATTTCTATAAAAAATTCTTGATTTTTTTACTATAAACTAAGATAAAGAAATTTTCACATCGTTTTTACCCAAGTCAACAACTCGACTCGTTAAACAGTAAATTTTCATTTACATTCCACTGAAAAATATTCATTGACGTCCATTGTTATTAAAATATTCAAAATCTGAACAGGTATACTCGTACAAGCATCTCACCACCTCTCCAATTGACTCTGATAACCTCTGAATTCGCAGGGAATCTCGATTCTCCATCTTCCATGCCCATCATCCGGAGTTGAATTGTGATTGGGAGTCTTAGTAACCCAGAATAGCTGGAAGACCAGTCTCGCCTTAGCAGCGCCCATGGTAAAGGGGTTGGTGTGCGAAAACCAGTTCCTGGGACGGTGGTTTGTTTTGGGGAAGTTCAAGAATTGGGTCGTTGGATGTGAGGTGGCGATGATGCTGTGGAGTGTTGCCTCCCGCGATAGGCCAGGTACAATACCCATATCTTTAAGGAGAAATAGAAACCGTTATAAGAGAGTGAGGGACGTGAATCTGCCGAAATAAATCCTGGCGGTAAAACTCTTCAGACGACGTTGGCACGTGGTTTGGGGTCAAGCCCCAAGCAGGCGGACTATATAAAACAGCTCCGTCATTTAAACTGGCCATTCATTTCTGCAAAAGATTATCGCAGTGGCAGAACGGATAAACATACTCGCATACGGAAAGGTGAGTACCCAAACTACTTAAGAATGGCGACAATTTCAGCGTACATTTCTGTAGATCTCAAGCCGCGCGACACGGCCAATCGAAAGTGCATTTCCGGGTGTGTCCTCAGATTTTACTCAAATCTAGCTAAGTGGACACTTTGTTTTTCGGAATATCGGCAAACGAGCAATGGATTAACACTGGATTATGTCGGCTTCGTACATGGTTGCCATCACACGGAATAACAATACAGATTTAGACCTAAACACATGAGAACTTCTCCAATAGTGCGATAAAACTTCGATAAAAAACATCTTCTATGAAAATCTACCGGCAATATAAAAGGTTTACTCGTATTTTATTGTTTTTTTAGAAATTAATTAAAGGGTAAAATTTATTTAACATAATGAATTGTCCGCCAGGGATGTGATATTCTTGTTGAATTTTCAAATTATCCCAGCCAAAACATATTTGGCATATTGCTGCCATTTTTTTAAAAATAATAATCTGAATTTTTTTTCTTAATAAGAGGGCAATTCATTACATTATGCAGTACATTTACCGTTCAAATAATTTCTGAAAACAGTAAAATATGAGCAGTTTTTGAATTGTCAGCATAGATTTTGTTTTTTTTCCTTTGATCTAGCCTATATTTTAACGGCACAGTATACTAGTTATTACAGTGTGTTGCGGCACACCGGTTGAATTAGGTTGGAATCAGTTTATCGAAACTTGTATTTGAACCCATCATTTCAGACCATAGGCTCAACCATGGGCTTCAATAATACAATTGAATTGTATACTTTCAAATAATCCAATCGATGTTTGATTTGAATTACTTAAGTCAAAATGCACTATAATTACAGAGTGAAATGATAGAAAATATATCTGTAATTGATTCGTTTTAAGTGTTCTGCTCAACTTCACTTTATAAACCAACTATTCAACAATATATGCTAGGTCATACTGTTTCCATATAATATACCATATGCCCAGAATTATAATGTTTCAATATAATATATATACTTTGATATAATTCTGATATTTCAGCTTTGCATTTTGAAAAGCTTAATCTTGTAAATCAGAATTTTATGCAACAAATATAACAAAATTTTGAGATTAAAATTGTTGTTTAAAATTGGAAATTAAAGAGCTTTTGAACGACATAAAATCCTAAAAGTTTATCTTCATTAGTTGATTCATGTGTCGTATCATTCATAAGCAATATAATTTAAAACAAATCAGTACCAACAAGTAGTTTTGTAAAATTTACTATTTAAAAAAAAAAACAGATAACAAACAAATTTTTAACTTTTTACTTTAGGATGAATATAAACTGAATAAAACTATATGTATTTCTTTTCAAGAAGTTTTACGTTTAAATATAGAATATTAAACATTTATAAGCTCTTGGCGAATTAAAAGTTGAACACAAAACCTTAATATTGAATAACTTTTATGGCACTAAGTAGGCACTTGTACGGGGAAGTTCTTCAAGCCTTAAAAAGTATTTGTTTTAGTTCGAAACTAGTTTTCTAATTCTCGAAATCATGTTTTAGTTTCCATATTAATTATCAGAAGCTTGTTTGTATCCAATTTGAAATTCGCACATTTATTTCGTACCCTTATTAACACAAAAAAAATGAAACAAATGTTGATACAGATTCATCTACATTGACGCACAATTAGACCCAGATATTCAAATGATAGCCTGCACAAACTAAATCAACCATTATCCAATGAGATTAAATTTGTAGGTCATCAGAAAAACGCCATTAATACTAAGATAACTGGAAAACCCGTTCTGTAGATGGTTAAAAAACTCGCTGGAACCCGAAATGTTCGCACATTACGAGCATTTTCAACGTAATCAAGTTGACATACATTACGAGACTGAAACGGTAACGTTCGCATAAAATAAATGAAGCTGCAGGCAAAAGTTAATAGATAGAAAAACCACTTTTAAAATAATGCATATTTTAACGGACGTTAACTCCGTAATGGCGCCGCTGACAACACACGAAGAAGCAGAAAAAGAAGCTGAATGAGGCCCACTAAAAGTTCAATGAATATTGACTACCGTTCTTTTCTTTTTCTTTATAAAGAAAAAGGGTAATATTCCAATGCTCAAACAAAGAAATCACTGATTGCTTAATACTGTGCTTTTATGGGCTTATTTTATCCCATTTAATCAGGACACAATTTTATAGGTAACATTCATTGCTTTGGTTGTCTCATCGTTTGAAAAACAGCATTCCCCAAATTGGAAACTACCCTTTTATAGAGTACTAACGGATTATATAACATTAGAATTGAATAGAGCAGAATTTTCAATAGCCAGCATGTTATTGAAAATTGTGTGCTATTATATATGGCACTTAATAAAACCCTCCTAGATATAGTCTGAATTACTCATTATTGCACAATCAACAACAATTTTATTACAATCGTTGTGCTATTTTGATCCACAGACAATTCATGTGTATGCACGTGAAGCCTAATTTTTGTATAATTCGCACAGGAAATTTCAATAATACTACTAACAATAACAATTGAAACATTGGGGTTGATTTCTGCTTACATTTGTTTTCTTATATCAATTAAAATAATTAAGCCCAATTTGGAATCATGAGAAAATTATCTATCTTTTTTTTATTTATCGTTTTGAATTAAAACTAATCCAACTTTTTTGCTGTTTTTACAGATCCGTCTTTTCCTCCCACAGAAATGTGGAGGCCATTTTTTCTCTTCCTCCTAGTGCAGGTGAGTGAAACATACATTTATTAGTTGACAATTGTTATAAAATTGTTATAAAACAAATATCCAGTCTCATCAAAGCGTTTAAATATTCATTCAATTCAAATCAATCTCATTACCCTATAATATGCACCTAAATTAAGTAATTAAAGTCAATGCTGATTAAGACCATTACTTCAACATTCAACTTTTGCGACTAACTGCAAGTTTAACTAATGGTGGAATCGGCTACAACATGCAAAGCACGATTCAACTACCATCGTTAAAAAATCACTTTAACATGCAAATTAGAGCAAAGAGTGTGTGAAAAACCGCCTTTAGCGATAAAAACAACTACACGGGTCAAATTCGCTTTCATGGTTGTGGGTCACGTAGTCAAAAAAACAAGTGTTAAGCTAATTGGGAGGATTACCTTGCGCCTCTGCAAAAACACAATTGGGCAGGGGAATTGGAGCTGGGAAAAAGATAGGAAATCAAGTCAAGAAGTGAAATTACTCCTTGGAAATGAATCAGAGCATGATTTAACTACATTAAAGTTTCTTATGAAATTCTTCAGAAATTATCCCATTCATTGGCAGGCATAATTCACAGTGAACGCTTTCGCATAATCGTTAAGTAGGTCAGCGTGCCGCAATGCCAATTACTTAACAATACCAAAAACATTGTTCATGGTTATTAAATGTAGCCATTTTTTTTTTGATAAATCAATATGCGGAACTTTTGTAACATCCTCTTTTTAAACTACTTGCGTCAAAGTGGGCTCTCGTTACTAAAAATAAAATTACCCTAAATTCTTAACAAGGTGGCAAACACCGTTAGCACGGTTGTATTGACAGGAAGCCATATTACGCGTTTTAAGAGATTGCCAATTGTAGTAAAAATACAGTTCTGGTCACAGAATTAATTTCATCCAAGCTGAAAACCGATTTGGATAGATTTTGTCAGTATGCATCTGCGCATGCGCAATGAGTAGGTAATGATAACGACCTCACTAATTCGGCAAGGTATAAATTAGGTAATGAAATGAGTGCTTGCATAAATTCTATCAAAATCTGCTTTCAGCTAAGATGAAATCCATTCCGTGACCACAGCTATTAGCTGACTGAAATTTCGACCGATATGAATGAATAATGCAATTTTAATTAATGTTTGCCGTATATATTCAATTTAACAGTTGTTTGTACTCAAATTATAAAATGTATCTAGTGTACAGACTACATGTATTGTATTAACGACTTTTTGAGAATACACTGATAGCAAATTTTAGCATATTTGATCGCTTGGTTACATACTTGATATGCATATAATTGGTACAATTAGCATAAATTGAACACGGATTAATGTAAATAAAGGTTTCGCTAATTTGGCATAAATTGCTTACCTACATTATTTTATTTCAACTCAGCTCCAACCTCTCTAATCCGAATCTATAGTTAAAAATATGTTATAAAATTGTTAAAAAATAGACATCATTCTTATAAAATAAATATAAAACTGGCTAGCAAACTGGATTTATCTTAAATTATATATTGCCTCAACTTCACTATAAAAAAGTTACTTTCGAACAATTAATTAGATATGAAATTAGGACAAGTAAGTTTTATTTGAAATGTATTCAAGTCGACATTTTAAGAATTTAAATATCAGGACAAGAAGGTTAACATGTCAACGCGATTAACAGCATATTAGCTGTTAGCACCAACTTTTTTCCAGATAAATTTGACTGACAATCAATTAAAAGTATATCTAATTATTGATTAGCCACGTTAGGATGCAGAACAGACATTTGAATTTAATCAAACTTTAATCGTCGGTCAACAGTTTCGCGAAATTAATAAACACCACTCAACCAAAATATCGTCACACACAAAAATCAGGAAATCTACGTTGTGTACCATACAGCTAATGTCCTACCCAGACTTTCGATATATTCATAATACGTACAGCACTCGTAAAACTGTTGTTATACTAATTCCTTATTGGGTTTTGTCCTAATTTCAAGACACATAACGGGCCTAACGCAAATATGTTTTGAAAATGCATGACACGTTAGACAGACCACTTTGTAATGTTGATAACACCATAATACAAGTCATTTGTTAATGGTGTCACAAAACCCTATGCATCTTAGCTCCATGACTAAGACAGTGCAAAGGCCTACATCAACATTCTAAAAGCAACAAAATCATTTCCTATCAAATATTGAGGTAAACCATGTTGTAGAAGATTTAATTACGTGAATACAACTTTCCTTGACCTGCATAGAAATTTAATTTTTTATTTGTTTAGGTTTTTTTATAGTTGTAAGTATCCTATTTCAAGAATTTACTTTTTTTGATAGTCATTTGTTGTTCATCCCAGATAATTTCAAGTATGGCACATAAAATAGCGAGTAATAATGCAATGTTTTAAACGTTTCCTATTAGTAAAAAACAACCAATAATGAAAATCCCAAAACGTCCCACAAACACATGAGAAAATGCCTACCCTTGTTTTCTAATGAAAAATCATTTAAACAGGTCAAACCTGTGGTAAATGTCAAAATAGAGAAATATACTAGAAACTAGTAAAACTGGAGAGCCTTAAGGCTTGCAGAAAAAGGAAAAGTTACAAAAAAATCTTACTGTTATAAGCAACAGATGTGAAGTGGTTTTTTTTATTTGAAAACAGTGCCATAAAGCATTTTTAACGAAGAAAATAAAAGAAGACAAGTTGTTTGATTATGGACCTCACGTAGTGACCTGTGAAGCATAAGAAAACATGAGTTTTAAAGCAGGGAAGAATGAGTAGGCATTTTAGCAGCGTTTAAAAAAAGTAGGGTTATAAAAATGGCTGCAAGGGGTGAACCCTAAGCACGACTCACTAGCCTTAATTCTTAATAAAATTCTAATACAAGAATCAACATGGTGGCTATATTTTCACAAAAGCATATTTTGAGGTCAGCTTATGGATTCGTAGAAACTTCATTAATTTAAATGAAACTTGGAAAATTCCAACACGTAGGCTAACGATGAAACATGGTTTCACTACGCATGCAGATCCACAATTATTACTTGAAAACTAAATTTAGGTTAGGAGTGAACAAACCTGTCTTCTCCCTTGATAAATCACAAGAGGTTAAAAGCCACTGGGACATCTTAAAAGCCACTATAAATTCCGAAAAAAAGTGAGGGAAGTAACAAACCTACACGAATTTAGTTTCAGATAATCTTATAAGATAAAGAAATAATTGAAAGTGAATTACCATTTTTTATGGTAACGCTTTTAACGTAAAAATAAATGACAAACTCATATTTTCATTTAATTATAAATTTAAAACTTTCCATTAATTAGCCTTCCAATTATAAAATTTTTAACAAATTTTACTGCATTTTTATTATTGTTCTCAGATACCACTGCAGATGCATTTCACAAACCTTAAACATCAATATACATTCAACATTTTTAGAAAATCAATTTTCATTTAAAATAAGATCTGTTTCGTAATATTAACAATACATCGGATCCCAACCGAAGATCAAATTGCTCATTGCGCATGCGTACACGCACATTTAATATAAATTCTATCCAAATAAGTTTTTAGCCAGGATGAAATCCATTCTGTGACTACATTTAATGTAAATAATTGAAAAACAAAACGTTTTAAAAAATAAGTTGTTGATTTTTTATGATATTGCATAAATTTACTATGTATTTATTATTTTGGAAAATCGCTCCTAAAAGACGAACTTATTTTTACACATTTCTATTAAATGTTTATAACTGTTTTAGTAATGCACTATCGTATTTTATGTCAAGTATTTATTTGATCTGAGAATGCTAGAAATGTAAAATTGATTTAACAACATTGTCAAAACTGCTATCCATATTTTTAAATATATACAGTACATTTACTGTACATACATGACCACAATACAAGGTCGTACTTTACCAGTATTACAGTTAAATTGAAAATCCGGCTTTGAGATTTTTTACTGTCAAGTTTAAATCAAAAGTCCTTCAACCGATGAGCCCATCACTTTTATGGAGATTATAAAACCCTCACACTAAACTAATCTTTGAACTTTCAACACATCCATGGTTGCAATTTTAGCTCTCGTACAACATCGGCATAAATTATAGACTTGAATCACTAGAGCCTAAAGGCAAAGCAGCTTATGCTTGTGCTATGGTAATTATTTTTGTATA
This sequence comes from Julus scanicus, assembly GCA_034698625.1. Classification (NCBI taxonomy): domain Eukaryota; kingdom Metazoa; phylum Arthropoda; class Diplopoda; order Julida; family Julidae; genus Julus; species Julus scanicus. Next base: position 16,128 of record JAQGBW010003067.1, read on the forward strand.
AGTTATTTACTGGTTCTTGCATACCGGTTGAAACTCTGCATAAAAAGCTTCTATAAAAGCATATGAGTCATGTAATGAAAGACCAAAATGTGACTACCTTCCTAAACAATTTGTGAGATGAAATTAATCTATGCAAAATTAAGGTAACTGCATAGGAAGGGTCAACTTCTAAAAATGACTTTTAGCTCCAAAACAAAAGTTACTTGAACATTTTTATTTATCAGCCCACACAAAGCCCTAAAGTAACCTTTATGACATTAGCAGATAAAAGGAATATTCTGTGTCATGATGATACTTAATTTGTAGGTCATGGTATTATTTCGCGTTTAACACTATTGATAAAACATGAAGTATAGAGTATAACCTGCCATGTCACACACTTTAATTCCGGTTATGGGTAATCGCTATGTATTAATACTTGAAAGCAATATATACTAGGTAATCTAATAGGAATTTGGTTTCAGTAAGCTAAAACGATTCTTTTATGAATTTAATAAAAATAAGTGGCGCCAGTGAACAACACCGTTTTAATAAGGATAATAAAAAAGTCAAAACCAATTATTAGCACCAATTTTACAATGATTGTATGGTTACAAGAACAATCCATGTATTCATTGCATTCTAGAACAGTTCAAAGCTTAAATTATAGCCTTACCGTATATGTACTGTTATAGGAATATCATAGGCATTCCTAAGACCTTCCATCAACGGACTACAATACACGAAGATATATAGTACCTATGTATATTCCCACCTTTTTTAAACCACGGCACACAAAAAGGCCAATTGTAACTTGGCATATAGTGGAAATAGCAAGCAATGCTTATTGGCTTCAGGCTTGAGGTGGCCTTCCAGAGGGGACAAATTTCAAGTTCATATTTCTCGGGGTTTTTGAAAAGAAATATGCTATTAAATATTTACTAGTGGTAACCCGTGAAAATCACGGGACCTAAAAATTAATACGTCGATTAAATTTCAAGATTATGCAAGCTATTATTGCAACATACATACATGGAAAAAATATTGTAAAATATAACCATGTCAAAAGTAGTAAATGTTAATAAGAAAATGTGTAAATTAAACGAAATGTGTAAAGGCTGTTCCATTAGCCCAACAGAAAGTGGTTGGTTTGGAGTTAATTGAACTCATCATGGAGTGAAAGAGCATGCTCAGGGCAAATGCCTAATGTGCGAATCCAGCAAAGTGTTTGATTTTGAGGAAGCTTCAATCAGGAATTGGAGGCTATAAGAACCGTGCAGGAAAGTGACA
>JAQGBW010003068.1:0-17391 GCA_034698625.1 Julus scanicus
GGGACTGGTAAAAATGTCCATTATTTAGAGGTTTCCGTTATTCGGGAGTGTCCGGTAAGGGAGGTACCACTGTAGTTTGTTTTATGTTTTATAAACTGTTTTTATTGACCATTTTACTTATTTATCACTATGAACATCATTTTCTGAAACAAAATCCTCTTTACTCTAGGCTTTCAAAATCCATAAAAATTTAATGGAAAATGACCGTTTGTCTTCCGGTAATGCTTTTGTTTCTGTGGAGTGCTTTGTTGAGCCATTGTTTACTTGTTTCATCGACTAGAAAAGCGTTTTTTTTTTTTAAAGAAACGCTTAATATTACTAAAATTGTTTTTGACCAATCCAGCTCCATGAAATCACCAATTTAGAAATTGCCATTTTTTACTGGACACTCTGGAGGACATGTATAGCATGTATGGAAACAAAACTTCTTTTTTTTCTTTAAAAAAACACGATTATTATTTGACAAAATTTACAGAAGAATGTTTGGCTTACACGTATTTTATAATCTTGGTCTTAGGTTAAGCGTCTCCTTAATTTTTACATCCATCTTGTTTGTTGAGTTAATGAAAACTTTATTACTGATTAGCTGTAATATCTTTAGGTGAATATTTATTGGTTAGCCTTTTAACTATTGCCAGCTAAGATATACCATTTCTGTTATCTTCGTTACTTGAATCTTTTTTACATGTACAAAACATTGACATTAGCTAATCCAGCTAAGTGTTTAGCTGGTTTATCGTTGTGCTATAATCTTTATGTGCCTTTTTCCCTTCATATTCCCATAGTGCCCATGTTGAGGAGGGCAAATAGCAAATCCCTCTTGTGCACAACTTGTTTTCCTTGCTTTTGTCTGCGAATAAAATAGCTCTTGAAAAGCGGATGAAGCTGGCATCGCTATTTTATCGTTTAAAACAGAGGGAGCGTTTGACATTCTTAAGTCGACCCCCATCTTTTGCTCTGCACTTGAGTATAGTAGTCATGGATTTGACGTTTTGTTCAAGAAATGGATGATGAACAGTGCCTTTTATTTTTTTCCCTACAAACTTGACTTGAATTTATGTATTGAAATATCCTAACATAAGCCTCGTGTGCCCAGTTTTCTGCACCAAATGTTTTGAATATAAGATATTCGAGTGAGACATAACTTGCAGACGTACTCAGAATTTACCAGAACTTTTGACCCTTTAGCACAACCTGACATATGAGGATCACCTAAGGTAAATGTAGCGCGAGCATTTTATCAAGAATATAAGTTTATTTTTTAAAGATCCATTGAGACGTGTACATCTGTAAGGTTCTTCTATGTGTACTAAACAAATTTGTAAGAAGGTTGTAACCTCTATTTTATTTGTAACTTCTATCGTAAGTGACTATAGAACACGCCTGTTTGCGTCAACGCCATCTGTCTTGCATATATGGCGAAAGTAATAAGCGAAAACTAATTTCTATTGTCCTTAGAGGTGGCGCCACATGACTTATCTAGCAAAGCCTATGGCAGTTCTGGCGTGAATCTTTCTGCAAAATATGTCTAATGTATAGCAATGTCAGAGTCGTAAAATTTAATGTTCCGTGAAATGGTAACTTTAGTACGTGTATTTCCATAAAAGAGCAAAAAAATGTATTTTTTTCCGTTCTAAATTTCCTATTTTGCATCAATTGTCAAGAGAAACTATACTGCGAGCAACGATTTCTTTTACATCAAAAAGAGCATTTCCACGGGGAAGGACTGAAAATTAAGCAATTTATATTTAGCTGTTTCTGCTTAAAATCTTTATAACTACATAATGCCTGAAAGGGGAAAACAACGACGTACTTTTCACATTTAGCGAGTTGCATTTTTTTTAGGATGAATATGGATTTTTTTCTTCTTGCATCCCAACTCAAGGTCTTTTGTCTTTCTTGAAGGGAAGATACAATGGCATGGGTTTTATATTTGGGTAATTTTCTTGCAAAATGTGGCATCTCTCACCGCCTTCAATTGTTCAATTGATGGGCGACTGTGGACCACACTCAGTTTTCAACTTAGCGCTCAATTAGACTCACGTACAGGGTGTGCAATAAGTTGACAAAAAAGACAATTTTTTAAATTCGAAATAAAAGCACTTTCCGTAATGTTAGACATCCTTCTGTTTAGTTACCCATCAGAATGCATCTTTAAAATTAACATAAGTGTTCATATGGGAAATACTGGTTTCATGCTTGATAATGTTTATGTCTGAGTTTAATTGGTTTAGTAATTTATATGTTTAACCAGATTATCAATGTCCGTATTATTCAAGTCGTATGCAATACAATTGTTGAGTTTTCGGTTATTCCAAGTAGGCTCTGTCCATGTTAGAGATTCTAAAAATAAGAAAATGTTAAAACTGTAACTTAATCTTAAAATTTTGAAAATATTAATTTTTATTTTTGATCATTTCGTCATCATTATATTCTTTAAAGCAGTTGCATCTTCGGGGATTAGTTATAATTTAACTAGATTTAATTGACCTATTCTTGGATTCGAGGAGCAATACCATTTAAATCTATGTAATTGAAGCAATACTATTGTTGCAATCTTAAAATACTGTGAAGTTTTGTGATTTGAATAAATTTGGTAAAGCATGGTGCATTCTACAGTTATTATGGTCACGGTTTTGGATTCAGTGCCCCAAAATACGAGTTTTCTGAACCGAGCCAGACTATTGCAAATTAATGATTGTATGGCGAATGGTGTACTAGAGTGTATACATTTGATGGCATTTTCAAGAAAGATTGCATGCCTTCCTCATTATTTTGCATCTACATCACTTTGTCTGCTTTTAGTTACCGGTATATAGATAATGTATTTTCGTAACAAAAGCTTCTCTTAATATTGCCTATCATTTTGTCCGTATAAAATGGCCCAAAATCTCTTCCGTCATTAAATGGGTTGAGGAGATGATAATAGTTTTCTGTACGTTTGTTGTGGCGGAGGATTGATGTCATTTTGCTTTTGTCTGTCACTTTGATAATGGCGATGAATTAAAGCCCCTTCATTAGATCCCAACCTTCCTATCACATGCTATCCTCCTATCACCAGAAACAGACCCTCGGAATAGATCTTTCTTAAACTAAGATTTCCTAGTCACTTTAGGGTCCATCATGACGTTTCCTGGCTCATTTCCCGCGCTCGTTAATCACACAGTTGAATTATTACTATTATCATCCTCTTCATTTCCACAATTGCTTTTTACGTTTTTCGATTTTTTTTTCTTCGTTGCTTTTATTTAGGAAAACAACTTCCCGTGCTCTTTTCTGTGCTATTTGTTGCCTTTCGAAATACATTTGACAAGCATCTGCCTCATTTCTAATCTCTTGTATCCCTCTTGAGCTTAAAGTTTGCCACCAATCCCAATTGTTATTTTTCTTAGATTCCCCTAGCCGATTTCCCTCCAATTTACGTTTTTTTTTTCTTCTTCTCGAGATAATGCGAGTAGTTCGGAAGGATCAGACATCGTATACGTGCCATTATACTTCGAGATGATAAAATTGAAAAACCTACCAAAATTTCTAGTTTAGTAGAGAATGAGTTATGGCACGTTTCTCTACAAAGAGGATTTGGCACTAATACCTGAAGAAAAAATGATGAATAGTGTCTAGTGATATAAAAGTTATACACCCAAGTTGTACCGTCGTTTTTGTCGTAAAATGATAAGATCCACGAAACGGAACAGTTCGTAATAAAAGACGTGAGAGCAGATATCATTGCACCATCAGGCTTATCGAAGTTGCAAAGTCTTACGATGTTCTACTTGATACTACTTTTTCTGGTTTTCTAAGAATCCAATCGGTTTATTAATTAAAAATATTTGAAGTGGCTGTCTGCTGTATGTCAAACACATGTTGACCACGAAGAATAATAGAAATTCTTATTGTCGGAACATGTCTAAAGCAGGAACTGTTTCTGTATATAGTGTCGCATTCAATCAATAAGTACATCGGTGCAAGTATTTATGTATTGTTTTCTTGAAGGCTGGAAAGTTACTTGCAAAATGTAAATATTTAAGATAAATATACTGATGCAACAAACCCTTATCTATATAATTAGTGACTTTTACGGGTATTATTACTCTTATTTTTCTTGCTGAATTGAACTACACAATGACAAATGGAAATTTAAACCCTTCCTTAAGATAAGGACATGTTGAAGACGTGTAGGCGTTAGTGAAAACATGTTGTAAATGTTTATTGTATTACTAATATGTGATTATGCAATATTGGTCTGGCCATGGTGTCAGCTTGCCCGATGGCGTGTGGGCCCTGTGTGCCCCCAGACAATAGGTTAAAAATGTCCAATATGTTGAATGATTTTTTTTTTAAATTGTCAACATTTGTATGCATACATGTTTGATAATTTAATGCTTGTTTTAATCCTTTTGGATTTTAAAGCACAATTATGAATTTCTTAAAACGTTAAGGCCTGCATTTCAAACCTTAAGATATTCATTTATTCTTTATAAGCTTAGGACATTTTAATTGCAATGAAAATGTCAAAGCATTAAGGACGATTTTTTTTACAGACGGGCTTGTTCTTTTCTATTTCCGTCCTTTAGATTTCTAGTTATCTTTGACTGAATCAATGAAAGTTCAGCCTCGAATTGAGCGGATTCATAACCGCTCGTCTGCTCTACTGCAGCCATACCTTTTCATCAATTTCTGATTGTTCAAGTATTTTAAGTGTTTTCAAAAGCGAGCGGATGAACGTCACATTCTCGGTTTCATCGAACCGTAAATAAAAGTTTTGAAAGTACGTATTGTACATGTATTCATCCTCCGTCTTTATATATTTCAATTTTATGCACTCTAGCGTTAGTAATTCCCATTTCGTTCGTCAAATATTCAATTACAAGTGCTGTCATTATGGAAAATGACTTCGGAGATGACAGCACATAGACGCTCGTAGAAAACCATTTTAGCTTTCGTGGGTCTCAACCAGTGCTTTTCGCCAAAAGTACAATAATTTTAGCCTTTGCACACGCTCGTATATAATAAAGAAAAATGATATGCGCATTTATGATGAAGATTTTTGCAGTTTCTACCACGCTTTGTTTTTCATCTCATGCCTGAAGATCTTTCATCTTAATCTCTTTCGTGAGAGTCCTCCATGCTCAAATGCCACAGACGGATTTAAGAATTCATACAGCGAATTGTCACTAATTATCCCCCTAATTGACTTTAAAAATGCCTCTCTCTCATATATATATATATATATATACTCGTATGCTTGGTTTTGTTAGCTTGTACGTTCTATATATTATGTAAATTTTCATATGCTTAGTATATAGGTTTGAACGTATTCATTCGCCAGAAATGGAAAATAGAAACATAATGAAATTTGTTTCGAAACAAAGGCTCACGAAAATGAATGCGTATGAATCGGCTATACAGAATTGTATACAAGTAATACTTATTGTTTAAAAGCAAATACTCAAACGTTGATAGAAATTTTGTTTGCGTACTAAATTACGGTTTTTTGTATAATTTAAAATCTACACGAGAATCATAATGCAATTAAATAATTTTTTTTGCATTATACAATATATAGGATAAAATACAGCGCTGACTTAAACTTAAATTGTATTACTTTAATGCTGTTTTTACTCTGGATCATTTTACCCAGATTTCTTCCAAGAAATGTTCTTGGTCCCTTATCTTTGCTTTCAGTTTGGTTTTTTGTCATGAGGGACCTTCCCCTCTATTCAGAATGATTAATTTTATATATGATTCGTTTATTTTGATCTATAAAACATATTATTGATTTCCCAGCCCTATTAATGCTGCTTTTACGTCGTTATGCTCGACTAAAAAAGGCCCTTTTGGTAAACGAGAAATTCGTTTTGCACCACCCTTCAATGTTTGCAGTAACTTACACAATGGCAATAAAACCGAGCCTAATCTGTTTTGAAATCTTTTTTCCAAGAAGTCAAAGCTATTTTCTTTTCATATTTTTTCAAATTAGTATTATTATTTGTTTGCATCTAAAAAAATGTTTTTACCTCATTGCGTTTTCCCCAAACATCCTAAATGTATCTTCAATGATACTTGTTATCTAATGAAATTGTTTGCTACTGAGAATCTCTAAAATCGGTAATTGTAAAATATTGATTTCATCTGGTCCGATTCGTCTTTTCAGTTTGCTCATCATCTTTGTGATATCTATAATTTGTTGTGTTGTTGGTTTTTTTAAAAAAATGTTTTTATACATATAATCCAAGTTTTCGAGACTTCAAAACCAATAAAATCATCATGTTCTCGTTGATCATAAAGCACACAAAATAAAACATAAGTAGAACTCTTATCAGTCCTGGAGTTTTGTCGGTTAAGAGAGAGGGCCGGTTAACAGAGGTTGTATTGTAAAACCAGTGGCGGCACTAGGGTTGGTGTCACCCAGTGCGGTCATGGTGTCACCCCCCCCCCTCCTTTCCTCACGACACCCATAGTATATAGAAGCCTCCTCTGAGTCTGCTCATTTTTGCTGATTTTTTGTTTTTAAATTCACGTTTGCAAATCAAAACAAAAAATGGAATATTTTCAGAAAATAAGAAAATTTTATTATTATTTTGCATTTTGGTGTCACCCATTGTGATGGTGTTACCCGGTGCGGTCCGCACCCCCCGCACCCCCCTAGTGCCGCCACTATGTAAAACATACTTCTAAGATTAGACTTTAGGATGGTCTTCTTTTATGAAAAGTCCTAAATTATGAGATACGATATGGATATTTTGTATATAAACTTATTTCAGTGACATTCTTCAGCTCTGGCCTTTATCAAAAGGTCACTCTTTAATTACTGATGAGGGTTTCTCGCTCGCAGCATTATAAGTTAATTAATAGCTCGGACATACACAGGACGTCCAATTAATATTACGAATTAATGAGTTTCGGTATAGTTGGCCCAAAACAACGACGGTATTTATACCATAAACTGTTGTCATTCATGGCGTCGGAAGGCAGATTCTGTTCATTTTCATTACTTGCTTATTAAATCATTTCGGCTGAAATTTATCAGACGAGATATTTAATATCATTAAGCATAATTAGTCACCGAATAACTCTCCAGGGCTTATTATACATTTGATCAATCAAACCTCCCATGCATTTTTATTGTGCATTTTTGTTGTTTTGTACGAACAACACGGGAAATGTACATTGAAAGGCAGTTAGTAAAAGACACATCTGACTTATTAAATCCTAATTACAATCTGTAATTTACATCAAACTGCTTATTAAAAATTAACTTCATTTGGATGTATTAAAATCGCATTAATTTGCTGGGATTTTTGTTCGCTATTCAATAAAATTCTCGCAGTTTTAATGCCAAATTAATTCTGTGAAATGCCAGTGACAGGAAATCCGAATTGAATTACGGATTTACAGGATTTCCTTCGTGATTAACCTTATTAGATTTTAAAATGTTTTTTTTTTATCTACAAAAGATAGCAGATTATTTGGAAATGTCGAATTTCTCAATAACGATAAGTGCTATGAATAGACTAATTAGTTTTAATCAGAGAATTCAGTAATCCGTCGATGTATATATACAATTTGTCATTATCTGATTTTCAAATCCTTACATGTCAAGTTGTCATGGCAAGTCTGGGCTTGTTAATCGATGCAGGCATCACATTTTAAAGCTGGATGTGCAATGCAACTGTATGAAAATTTTAGGATGTAAATGAAGCCTTATTTTATTAAATTAAGCTACAAACCAGACTTGTCTAGAAGCTGTGGTCACGAAATAGATTTCTTCCTAGCTGAAAACCGATTTGGATAGAATTATTGACAAATTCGATTAAAGATATCCCTTTGTAAAAAAATTGGTTAAATTTTCCTAATGGAAATCTTGTGGGATGGATTTATGTGGGAAATTCCATATATGGGCATATGTGAAATTGGGCATAAATGGACATTTGCATTAATGACAATGTATGATCACGTTATGTCCATGCAATATGTATGTACATGTATCATGTGATCATGTATTTGCATGCAACCACGTATATGTCCACATATATCTATACATGTGCAAATTTAATATACTGTATGTGCCATATATTACAAGTAATATTTTGATAAATATCCACGTTTCCTTTCCTACATTGACATAAGATGTCATATATATATGTCCAGTTGAATGACCAAAACAGCTATATTTTCACAGTGAATTTAACGACAAATGTATGGAGATTTTAACGTTAGCTTTCTGTGTATTCATAGGAGTCATGTATGATATATGGCAGGCAAAATGCATTTTCTTGAGAAATGTTCATCGAAATCAGTAAATAAATCCTAATAGAATATTCAGATGGTTTTGCCGCTTGGATTTATTAAGCGTAACATGGGCTCGTATACACTCGATACATTTTCTAAACTTTGAAATTTCAACTTTGTTGCTATCGAGCGGATGCATTTTTTTTTTCACAAAACGGGTATCAATTTCTATAGCGGCTCTGACAAGGAGTATTAGTTTATGATAAATGTTGTACTCGCTCGCATATATAGTGGATTTGCATAATGTATATTCCTCGCAAAACGGGGCCAAGACATAAAAGGATGGCGCTCCGGTTAAGGGAGGATTTTTAGCACTATACTTTGTGCGAGACACAATTGAAATGGTGACACACGTTTCTCACACCCATCATCTTGCTATACCATTTTCATATGTTGAAGAAGTGATCCTTACACGGCCCGTGTAATGCCCATACGTTGTACATAAAATGGATATTTTTTCCCCCATTTCATCGTTGAAAAACAAACACGTTTCTACCTGAAATATGCTCGAATGAGCCCGTTTCACGATGGCTGAACCATATTTTTTTTTCACGAAACCCTGCGTAAACACATGCTGAGTATTTCACCGCATTTTAGGACCTGAGGTGTATGCAACTTTACGAGCGTGCATTAGATTGAATTTCAGATTTTTGGTATCTGTTTTTTTTCTTTGGATGAAAGTCTCCATAAATAATGTTGTGGTTTTCTAAAACCGCGTACAAAGTGTGTACTAGCTATGGTGCCGTGAGTACAGGGTGGTTTTATACATTAATTCATGAAGTCGTACAAATGTAAAGTTTTGTTATTTTGACTTCTCCCAAACGGTCACATTTTTAGATAATACAGAGTAATTTATGTTCAATAGCCTTAACTCCAGGAGATGGTAGAACATGTGTAGTAATATTGAATTGACAGCTATCTAATTGCTGATATTGGAAACTATAGTGAAATATGCAACATGGTCCATTTCCATATGCATTTTTTTTTTAAACCTTTCAAAATTAATGTACGTTCATTAATGACTTGTGGGGAAAAATCATATATATAGACCATAAATTTGACACATTATGTATGGACATACGCATGTGTATCTGCGTGGTCATGTATGTGGCTACACTATTTGTGCAATGTGCACGTAAGCATACAATGTCCGTTAATTTACACATGCTGCCAGCAGGTGGCAGTACGAGAATTCAAATTAACGGACAATTTTCAAACTTGTTTATTAATTTTTTAAAAAATCTACCACTTCAAAGTGAAAAACAACAATATGATGCACTTGCTGATCCATCAAGCTATTTTAAACAATATTTACTTTTATTTAATCTTTTTTTGTTTGGCTGTGAGTGTCGTTTAAAATTTACCCATTGAAAGGGATAAACTGTAATCCCCCTTAAAGTAGCTTTGCCGCATAGTAGAAATGTGAGCAATGTTTGCCTAATTTCAGGGGATGCTTTGGATTTTCTTAGCATGAGGTTTTGAACAAGATAACCCCGGATTTTTGTATAAATACCTCTTTTGAAGGATTACTTCAATAACTTTAAATCCGCTATAGTCTAAACTGCAATAACTTGTTTTTTTCTGCTTATGTTTTTCGTTTGATAATCATATTGGAGACACCGTTCTAACTGCAACTCCATGCACAAAAGGAATTTATTCTCATAGAAAAAAGAAAAAGAAAAGAAAACAACCAGAGTATATGATCCATACATGGAAAATACATCTACATATACAGTATAGCCACCTGGTATACCCCTTCTAAGTAGTAATCCTATTTCTCCTCTTCGGTTTCTAACATAATCGTTCCTTGATAAAGATAAAAGTTCAGGTTACATTTTCATTTCCATATCAGAATCGGGGCTATGAACGGATTATTTAAATTTTGGTAAATACCTATGGAAAATTTGATTAAACTTTCATCAGATTGGAAACGTAACGGATTAATGTCGAATATAGAAATTCCACTCTACACATATTTTGCCACTTCGCTGCCAGGGTTTCATAATGCCGATTTAATGAATTTGAAAAACATGACAGGTTACCAGATTCTTTTTGCAAGTTTTTCTTGATCATTTTTATGTAATGGTTGTAAGTTTCTTAACATGATTTCACATTCAAAAATCTGGATGAAAGACAGAGCAGCTGAGCACTTTCCCATCCATTAGATTCCGAAATTAATTATTATTACAGTAAGCATAATTGGCTTCGAGGCTGAAAAGCACCAAGTGTCGACTTTTCATCAAAAATAATTAAAGTTTATAGCCAAATGCTTTTTGCCAAAGTGAAATCCGGAGGCGGAACTTGATGAGAGCTGTAACGGCTATCATTTACATGTATATATACTTCTTTTTCCTCGTACCAAATGTTAGCATTTATATCAATTCACATACACATGCCACTCTGTATACACGTTACTATACGTATTTTTCAACACATATATAACGAACATGTTTCATTTGAAGAGGCACAAATAAATATAAATAGCTGTTAAGACCAAAGTTTTATTTTTTCGACTATCTCATCTTCAAATTTCAAAAACAGAGGCATCTTTGCGATGTTTGCCAGTGAAGTTTTAACTTTATCATAGAAGTGATCCTGGGAGGTTTCAAAATTGGTGCTATTAAGATAGCCTTCATTGATAAAAATCCGCAATCTTAATGCTCCACCATGGCCAATTTGAATACAGGCCTTATTGGAGTTTTCTTAAACGTGTTTACCTGAGGGGAAACAAAAAGTCGATACGCGAGTATACAGGTTGCATTCGATGGAAGAATCTTACAGATTAAAACTTAACAAACTAGTGCTTCTGTTTACATATTACTCAAAGTTTCATAAATATTTGCATGCGTTATGTTATTATCTAGGCCTTCGAGCTATGCCGAATTGGAAAGATTTAATCAAAAAAGCAAAGCACATACAGACATCTCATGTTGTTGTATTTGTGCATAATGCACATCCAAGCATTCTTAGTACATTTGTAGTTTGACTATATTTTGAAAAACATTCCTTGCAAATCATCCTCGACATTTCAAGTCCTTTTTACTTTCTTGTTATGGACTTGTGTCATATACTAATGTACAGCCATATAAGAACCATATTTAACCTTTTATTGTATGTACATATAAAACCCTATTTAAACACGGAATGGAGATACCATGTAAGCACTAAATACATGTACGAGTAGACAAAATATATTGTCATATAATATTATGCCGTATTATGTCACATTCAAACATATATACAATATTACTTTATTCGAGTATGGCGTTTTATTTCGACATATGGAAGAAAACGTGGACTTAGAATATTTCTCGAAACATTACTTGTAATATGGTACATGGTACATACAGTTTATTGTATATTGAATATACCTAGTATATACAAGTATATACTATGCACAGATTCGTGATAAGGCTACAAACTCGGATATAGACATATTTTGGGTTTTAATATCTGGAATTACTGATGCTTTTGGTTAAATTTGAACTACAATAAATTTTTCTGTTCAATTTTCTCATATCTCCCAAACTACTTGTGTATTGTACAGTCGAATGCAAGTTTCCATCTGTCGGCAAATATGATGGAGGAATATATATACACCCCTTAAATCTATTATAAAAGTTTGGAGGGAGAAGATATCTTGTCTTTAATTCCATCAGGAAGAAAAACTGCCTACGGACTTATTCGTGTGAGTACAATATGTGGGGTATTCTCTTTTATACTGCTTTCAAAGCTAAATCGCTTATAAGCTCTCGAACAGATAAGCATCGTAATAAAAGCTTAGGCCTACTGGAAATTCAATAAAAGCTACAACTTTCCCTTGGCTTAAGCATTGCTTAAACGCTTATAGATGTGTACTGTAGTCCGATATACTACATTGTATTCTCATACAATGAAATTTAGAACCATATGCGAAGTATCCCCAGGTTATGAATAATTCCTACGTGGACGAATTTCGATGTAATCTTTAAAATGCAATAACGCAATACCGACATGAAATATAAAACACACCGCCATTAAGTGAATCATATATAACTATGATATATTTTCTAATATATTTTTAATCATATAAAGTATGTTGGGTATTCTGGATCTATCTCAATAATAGGAGACGTATGCCCTTATAGAACATCCCATAGAGCAATTTGCATAACGATGGTAAACTTACTGAAATTTGGCTTTTATGTACTGAAATACCATGTTATCGTTACCAATCTCAACATGTACAACGACAAGTGTCGTCCACATGGTGCTACGAAGATGATGGTCTCCCCCTGCACATTTCGCAAATGTGTCGCCACCTATAAACGGGGCAGTGCATTTGTAAAGCATACCGGAAGGAAACAAACGCTGGTTTTCTGCAAAAGTAATCGCAAACTGTGTCTTATCTTCTATTGATTTCGGTTGGTGATATTGTTCAAAAAGGCAAACAATGTATTTCTATGATGGCGACGCCAGATTGCGAGCAGATTTTTCTCGCAATTTCCTCGGTTTTAGGGGTGACATTGTGGCATAAAAAAAACAGTCGCTCATATAAAACGTATACGAACCCAGCCATTCAACAAATCGACAAGAAATGAAATTCTAGGCAAAGAGTAAGATGCCTAGAAAAAAATAAAATAAAACAGCAATGACGTGGATCATCCTGCATGCCTTCTTAGGATACTTTTTATAGATCACTTTAAAGTGAAGCGAGATATAAAACGCATGGTTGCTACAGCGTTCAGATCACATACAATCAATTGAAATAATTCGACTATCTTATCAGGAAACTGATAGTTGAAGACTATTGACATATTTAGCGCCATAATTCAAACTATATCTGACCAGAAGAAAAAAAAATGAAGTCCAATTGTACAATATGTGGTTAAGTGTGCTATATATATACTTATACGTATGCCTTAAAATGTTACAGTACATCCATATCAAGAGTTATTGAAGGCATAGAAATATATTGTTCAGTTTCGAATTTTATACATTTCAGGCTTTTGCAAGCATGTTTACTTATTATTTTTTGTTATTGTTGTCAGTGAGTGCTTGCTTGATATCTGCCTATATGACATTTGTTATCGATTTATACAACCATGAAAATAATTGTGAACATTTTGAGCCATTTCCTTTCATTTCTTTTTGCAAATATTGACAAACTCTTGACGTGAAAGGACATATTGATAAACTTAAAGGGAAGCTTTAGGTTGATGTTGGTATTTCTATTAATCTCGTTAGATTGTTCTCTCTCTCTGATTCTCTGATTCGCCGATCAATCGATTCTTATTATTTCCAACTTTTTTGTGTTTAACTTACTATTTGTTTGATTTCCATTTTTTTGAAGCTTAGTTCCTTTAGCTATAGGATGTACAGGACGTTTGTGCATCATAGTCATGGATATAACTGGATATAGTGGCATAAATAAATAAATAAATAAATAATACAATATATCTACGCAGATGAAATTAGTCTGACATCTTTGTTAACCTCGCAGAATAGTTTCCAAGCAAATGCCAGGAAAGTTCCTCTCTTCATTTCTATTATAAATTATAAATTACCAAAAATCCAAAAAACAATCTATAAAACACTAATCCAAATTGCCAGGCGGGCTGAGTCCCACAATGTATATATTCGCTTAGTGTTAAGTTGTTGAATGGCTATGCAGCAAAACAATTAACTACAGTTTTTATTAAAGAATTTTCCAATTGCCCTTCTTCTCCAATTACCCTTATAACCCTTTTCCTACATATTTTCCACACTGATATAATTATTGCTAAAAGAGCATACACTATGTACTTATTTCTATCCCATCTAGTGGCAAATGTCGAAGTTCATAGAAGCCTTGGTAAAAGCGCCAAATCACCTCTATAGTACTATAAAAAGAGGGATCTTTATAGATTCGTGATAAATTTCAGTTTCGCTCTCCTTCATCCGCCTCCGTTAAACGTTATTTATGTGATGTTGGGCTGCACTTTTATTTTTGTCTTTTGCTATCATAATCCAAGTGTCAAATCGAGTTTCGCTACAACTTACATAAAAATATAACAGAAAATGCGAACGAGAAAAATGGCTGATCTCCATGGCTCCATACGTGACTTTTTCTATTCGACGTACAATATATTTCCGCGATAGGCCTGCTTATGTGTGTAGTTTGCATAAATCTTGTTATTCTGGGCGTAAAATTGGTCCAGATTTTCCTCGCTAGAAGTCTTTTCTAAAATAAAATTGATTCAGCGCATGGACACGATGGGGCCTAAATAGCCAGGCTAAGATATATCTTCTTGTCACACGTACTTTACATACGTAAATTGGTGAACAAGAAGTTTGCAAATACATGCAAATGGATTTTAGTCTGGACGTCTCAAGGGTGACTAACAGTCGTGCTTTTCGTCTGCTTGATATTGACGCTAATACACCTCATTCAAATTTACGTTATCATGTGGTATCGATCCATTTCCCATTGACTGATAATACGTTTGATGGCATAGTTCAACTATATTGATTTATTTATTCTACAAACGTCACCTGATTGGCCAGCCTAATGCCTATCAGATAAGGACAACAAAGTGTCAGTCTGAACAACTCGGGTCATTGTAAAACAACTCAGACAGCGAAGTTATGTTTATGTATATCAAAATTTCGGATAATGCGAAAAGGACCCGGTCCCAATTATTTCGGATAAGCGGGGTTTTACTGTATTTGGAAATATACCGAGTGTCTTAAAGCCAAGTTCAATGTATTTCAAAAATACTCTGCTGTTTCATGTGAAAAATGCTACAAGTATCTAGTATACTGGATAATTTATTTTGTGTGGGTCGTGATTCGTTTCAAGCCTATCACATCCATTAGCGTTCAGACATGCTTAAACCTTGAATTTTCCTGATTTCATGCTCTGATTAAATAATATACAAAGAAAATCCTGATGCAGCATGTACGATAAAATTCCAGACGATGTTGGCAAATGAATCTTAGCAAATGTCGAACAAGTATTTGCACATCCAAAATCCTGTGTACTTTCTGGCCCGCGATCACCTGCAGGCAAGTTTCTTTTGTTTGTTTGTTTAGTTTCTTTTGTAAAATCTGCTAGCGGAAGTGCTTACTTTACAAATGTTCCTTGAAGGATAACAAACAAGGCGACGACACTCCTTAAAGGCAGCATTGCTACATAAGACGTACATTAGCAGTGATTGCCCAACTTCAGGGGATATCCAGCCTTCAGTAGCAATGGTTCCCATTGTAAACATGGGAGGAAATGGACAATACTGGAGATGACCAGTAAGTTTCATTGGTCATTCTTCCTTACTGACCTTTAAGATGCCTTGAAGTGATTTACCCCTGTTTGCTTTCATGAAAGCACTCAAAAAGTAATCACTACTCAAAACTTTTACTTATTTATCCTGTGAAGAAATAAACGTCACGGTCGTATTGAAAGTTTCATGTACGTGAAAAGGGTCCTATCCCTTTTGAAAATAATCCACTACACGTCATGCCAATCCAATTTATGTACTATTCTGATATGTTTGTCCCGATTAACCGCTGTGGTCAAATTTACCACAAACCACACTAGGTGCCTGAAAAACTTGAGACCTTGCTTACCATATATATGAAGTTTTCACATTGACTACGTGCTGGCCCATACTTTAGCCATGTATAGACCATATTTGAAACATAATTGTGTGTTCGAACATGGTATACTATATATCTAAAGTGTAGAATGTACTGGCTTATACTGGTCATAAAACATTCTCCAGAGAAAAAATAAAAAGTTGTTTGAGTAGTTACCATAGTCTCTTCGAATTCCAGACCAGCTACTGTTAAAACGTAGCAAAAATATTTAATGGTTGCAAGAGTATATGTTTAAAGGCAGAGAAGAGCAGAGATAATGGAGGACATTGGTTAAGTTTTTTTTCTCTGTTCTCCTTCTTGGATTTGCAGGCTGGGTTTTGCTGAGTCGCAACCGACTTTGGCATCCATTGTGGATTTTATGATTCCTCTTTACGAGGCTATTAAATTCATCTTGGAGGATTGTTAAGAGATTGAAAGACGGAGAAAAAGACTGCAGGCGAACTATGGTTCCTCTGGGGAATTTTATACCCAAAATGGCGCTGATGTCGATGGCGGTGGCGCGGTAGACCTTCCTTCCTTCCGTTGTGTTTTTATTGCACCACCATTCTCAAATGCCAATTAGCGCAAATTGAAAGCTCTTAAAATCAGGCGCTTGGGAACAAATCAAAAATGTAATTCGTGTTTGCTGACAATCAAGGTGATGCGTTACATTTGCTTGTGGGGGGCCTGGATCTCATACCTCTTCAGCCTTATAAATGATCACGTGGGACATGGTGCACCACTTTCATCTACTAATCAAAAGGGGGCCACATCCCACTACAAAATTTAGAACTGAATTGTGAAAATGTGCAAGTCAAAAACGTATGGGTAAACATTACCCTGGTGCAAAATTCCTTTACTACGTATACAAACTATGCAACATTAGTGAATTTTTCAATTTTTTTTTTTCAGATTTCAGATTTCTACAAGGTATATTAGAATTGGAAATGTGTTTTTTTTAAAGCTGGAGTATATTTTGATGCTTTTATGAATTTTATCATTAATTAATACACCACTGGAATGTCATAGGCATTCCAGCACCTACGTGAAAATAACATAAATATTCAAGACACGAAGGCCTGTAATATGTAATAAAAACCGTTGCTTTAAGGGGCTCCCCAACATGTTGGAATTCCCGCAAATGCTGTTTAGCTTCAATGGCTTGAAAGGGGAGAATTATAAAGGTGTAATCGTCTAAATCTGAAGTGTTTTAATAAATCGATGCTACTCTGCTCTATGCCATAAACAGTTTTTTGTACGCATTTTATAGTTAACTTAACAATTAATGACGTTGTAGAAGAATTTCTTTATAAGCCTTCCAGTACTTATCTCGTTCATATATTTTAGTTTATGACTATTTTATAGCCACATAAGCCTCCATTGTTAAGTATTTGAATGTGATTCACATTCACACACAAGCACCTTTAAGAAGGGTTATTTAATGACACTATGAGTCTCAGCTCATCACGCCTAGATTACATTAATGTTTCAATATGACTATAACAG
>JAQGBW010003069.1:0-17389 GCA_034698625.1 Julus scanicus
GACCAAAAACTGACGTCCTTTTCACTGGTGTAGACGTCTTCCGACGGCTCGACGTCTAAAAGACGTCTTTCGACGTCGATGTGCTACGTGGGACGCAGTGTTGGATGAATTGGTGACCTTTATAATCCAATGATTCTGTGCTATTTGGTTACAGACTGGCCTACGAAAATGCGAACACAGTCGCATTGGAAAACCCGGATATGGATTATCAGGAGGAGAACGCAAAAGACTGGCATTTGCTTCAGAGGTGAAAACTACTATCCAAAAACATCGATAAAAATTATTCCAGATTTGAACCCATTCCCTCAAGGACGTGGATGATGGATTAACAAGGCTAATACCCAATTACTTGTCAATTTCCTATCAGATCCTTGCCGATCCACCACTAATATTTTGCGATGAACCGACTTCCGGTCTGGATTTTTACACTGCCCAGGCGGTCGTCGGTGTCCTGGAAAACATGGCTGCCAAAGGCAAAACTGTGTTATGTTCCATACATCAGCCCTCGTCGGATGTCTTCTCCATGTTTACGGAGTAAGGAATGTTTATTGTAAAATCATTATTTAATATCGAATCCTAAACTAATTGTAAAACACCCCTCTTTGAAATAAGACACTTTTGGTTATTGTTGTTGGTATAGTATAATGTAAAAGGGGATTTGGAGTGATGGTACATAAACATAATCTAAATTAAGCTGAATTAAAAACGTATATTTTTACAGGTTGCTTTTGATAGCCGAAGGCAGAGTTGCATTCATGGGTCCTGTACGAGACGCTCATGATTTCTTTGACAGGTAAGTCAGGCAAATATACATTCTTTGAAACAGCCTGTCAACATTACCCTCGCTGGCAACTCTATACGTCCGTTAAATGAGTGCCTTAATTAGGGTTACTATCATGTTTAAACTTTAAAAATACGAAACTGACCCAACGGTGATTTAAAATATCAAATCTGGCCTTCGAGAACAGGTTTTAGTAAGCCCGGGGGGAGAGGAAATTCGCGCGAAATTAAAACCTTGTAAATGGGTGAAAGTTAATTCTGTGGAAAAATCAAAAATGTTAGGAGTTACCTGATAATTATAGTGTTTAATTTACGGGAAAAAAACAACAAGTATTAAGTTGCCGGAAATCACGCGATGCCAGCTGTGGAACGCAGTGGTCAAGGATGGCTTCCATGTTAATGTCTGAGGATGGAAGCCAATGGCATCAACAACTACAAGAATACTTTAAAGTGTTGAACGAGTTGATTTATGATGTAATAAAAGCTTGTGAAGCCATGGAAGCTTCAGCTTAAAGCCAAGGATGTCTTAGGGTAGAAAGGCTGAAACTTGCTTGCATCTCTATCAAATCGATATTACATATTTTTTAAAAGAATTGAATGAAGAAGGTGTTTTGAAAACATTGTAACCAAGGCTGTACACAGCGTGACTAAAAAGTATGTCCCTCTCTCCTCCTTAAATTTTCTTAACGGGAGCCAAATTGAAAATTGTGATAAAGGGAATATTTAGGAACCATGGGGTGCGCAATTTAATGGTGCAAAACAATTTGACCTTTGACTATGTTTTCAAAGTCATTCAAACAGGTACTTGAAGGATGCAAAATAGACATTTGAAAGTTGCAGAGGAGGAGTGTATCAGTCTAAAAATCTTTTCTTTAGTATTACAATGTCCTTCTGTGAATTTATTTCAAGTTTCTTGTGATGGACGTTGATGCACTCCTGTACAGCTTCGTAGCATTGCACTGAAGTCATGTTACCCTTTTTCAAGGGTCTTTGGGTCCTATAGGTGCGATGCAATTGTATTGCATATGGTGTTTTGATTTCATAGATGAATGAACACGTTATCAATAGAAACACATCTGCCTTTTGGTATGTTCTCTTCCTTGAAATGGGTCATTTGGCTTCACTGCAATGCTTCAAAGCTGTACAGGAGTGCATCAACGTCCATCGCGAGAAACTTGAAATAAATTCACAGAAGGACATTGTAATACTAAATAAAGCATTTTTAGACTGATATCATCCTCCTCTACAACTTTCAAAATCAAACCATATGTCTTTGCATCCTTAAAGTGCCTTCAAGTGCGCCAATAAATTGTCCTCAAAGCATCTCGGATCTTGTTCGAGTGTCAACATTTAAATTAAAAGTGAACCTTTTTCACATTTAGCCTCGGTCATGTCTGCCCTCCAATGTTCAATCCTTCGGATTTTTATGTGCACAAGCTCGCTGTTATAAATGGAAATGAAGAAAACAGCATTGCAACAATTAAGGTAACTAGTTTGCGTTACAATCCATGATGACAACAGATTTGATCCCAGGCCTAGAACATTGTTTTTCAAGCGGTTTTTTTTCTTTTCAATTCTAGCTTTTTATATAACTTTTTTCACAGTAAAATAAAAAAAAAAAGAAAATTATGTCAAAATTATAAAACTCGCATTACAATGAACAATATTCTATATACAATTAGTACATGGGAGATAAATTGTCAACCATTCCGTTAAAAACCACTGGCCTTAGAGGCTAAACACTTAAGAGTGTTTTGCTCTCAGAAGCATTGGGTCCTAGGTCTTATGTCATTGAATTTTACAATAACCAATCCTGTTTTTCACATCCTCAGCATGTATGTGACAAATACGCAACTTCCATCTATTCGTCTCACGTGGAGCAGCACATAGAAAGGGCCCTAACCAAAAGAAAAGACGCTGGACAGGGACTTGAGGCAAGTAGCAGTTTAGTTAAATCAAACATGTCTACATGTATATGCATTAGCAAAATGTATACAATGATAACCGAAATTAAATATACTGTTCGTTTTTTAATTTCAGAGTTACCTTGTTTACGACATTGAAAAGTAAGCGAACTGCTAACAAATGTGCATCTGTGTACATCCTTCGGCATGATACGCTCGCGTACTTTGTAAATTGCATTCTTATTTTTTTTTTTTTTCCCAAAGATATCAAACTCCTTGGTTGTCCCAATTTCGTCTTCTACTATGGAGAGGAATGGTGCACTCGCTGCGGCAGGGTAGCGCTACTTTCACAAGGTCTTCGCAAAAGTTGGTGAGTAACAATCACAACAAAGGTCTACCAAATGTTCCGGTTGTGATTTATTAATGGTTGTAATCATCTTGAATCGTCTCTGACAGATAATAGCCCTCTTTCTGTCCTTGATTTACACCAATATTACTTTTGGTGAAATGCGTGCAATGGATGTCACTGGAATCATTTTCCTGTTCCTCACAGAAAACGCATATCCTACCATGGTGGGAGTGCTCCGGGTATGTTGCGGACACTTTAAGCATAGAAGATGAGCGATCAACTACCTGTGCAATGTTAACGTGAACTTTGTCGTAACAGGTTTTCCCAGACGAACTACCGATGTTTCAGCGGGAATACACGAACGGGTTGTACCGTGCGGAGACCTTTTATGCGGCAAAAGCAATAACACTGGTAAGTTGCAATGGTAATTGAACAGACACCAAACTCGAGTAAATATGACTGAGGTTTTTCATAAATGTTAATTAAAATTATGTTTCTGTTTCAGTTGCCAGCATTTATCATTGAGTCAATTCTCTTTGTCCTAATAACATACTGGATCATAGGCAAGTGAATGCTTTTAAAGGCAAAATTAAGACTAACAATTACAATTTCATTATTTATTTTTTTTACAATTTTTTTAGGCCTCAACAATAGTCTTTACAGCATCCTTCTCACCATTCTCGTCGTTATATTGTTAACCAATTCCGCATCAGCATGTGGCAAGTTAAACATCCTATTTACCAATTTGATTTCTAAAGCAAACAAAAATATATAACTAAAATAGTAAAACGTAACAATTTAACTATTGCACAAACGTTGGCCATAATTTCTGACTATTGTTAACAGGATGCCTCTTCTCAGCATTTGCCAAGGACTCCCCGACTGCATTGACCATAGTCCA
Organism: Julus scanicus; assembly: GCA_034698625.1. Lineage (NCBI taxonomy): Eukaryota > Metazoa > Arthropoda > Diplopoda > Julida > Julidae > Julus > Julus scanicus. The sequence goes on from JAQGBW010003069.1 coordinate 3,935, forward strand.
GCCGTTTGATTATGTGATGTTGGTGACTGGTGGACTATTCATAAACGTTAAGTAAGATATACACAAAATGTGAATCTATCACTACATTTGTTGACAAATTAACACAAAACTCTAAAACTATCATAATTGCAGAACTTTACCGACATTCATCGCATGGACTCAGTATCTGTCTTGGTTTCGCTACTCGAATGAGGCATTAAGCATCGCCCAGTGGCATGACGTTACAAATCTCAGTGAGTAAAAGGGGGATTACAACCAGTCCTTTTCAATGGGTAAATTTGCAACGACATTCACAGCCAAAAAAAAAGAGATTAAATACAAATAAAAATTGTAAAAAATAGCTTGATGGATCAGCAAGTACATCATATTGTTGTTTTTCACTGTGAATTGGTAGGTTTTTTTTAAATTTATAAATAAGTTTGAAAAATGTCCGTTAATTTGCACATGCTGTCAGCACGTGCAGCACGAGAATGCAACCGCGTGTGTGTGCAAACGGCCTAATGGATTACTTAATTTCAGAAGCATCTTCCCCTTCCAAAAAAAAATGTTCACTATCTCCAATTACCAAAAAAGTCCAAAAGCTGGAAACTAAAATGCACGTAGTTTAACAAGTTAACAGTAAATTTCTTTCATTTCAGCATGTGTGGATAGCCCTGACATTCCTTGTTTCCAAACTGGCAATGAAATTCTTCAATCGTACGGCTTTGATAGCGTAAGAATACAGCAGAATCATACACTTTTTTGACAACTTTCATTGCTTGTGTCTCAAGAATTTAATAAGCATATATTATTTGCATTTAGGATAACCTGGTATTCTGTATAGCTGGCTTGGTTACAATTTACTTTGGATTCCACATATTGGGATGTTTAGCGTTGATGAGAAGAGCAAAATCGTCTTGATGAGGATGTGATAGGAACGATAAATATCACATACCGATAAGATGTACAGCAGCAAATGACTGACCATTTTTCTTAACTTCAAGGAACAAATAGAAGAAAAGCAAAATTCTCAATTGCAATGGCCAGCTTTTTAATCCTGTCTGGACTTTTAATGAAATGGGGGATACCATGGGAGCCTAGGTATTGTACTAGATACCACGAAGAATCATAGAGCGGTCATCATTATCTGAATTGCCTGAAACTGCATTTACTTGCCCCTCGTGTTTATAAAGTTTCACTTAAAGCAAGATGAAATAAGTTTGTACTAGAAAGAAGCTGCTCCTGTACTAGAATAATTCCAATACAATCTCGCATTTCGTTATCCAATTTTTATAAGACATGTGCAATTATGCGTGGCTAGTGTTTTTCAACTAATGTGCTTTGAAGTGTCCGCAGTTGGGCCGCCAAAGTTTATGAGAGAGTCGAAAATTTACCTTTTATAAATCAATTTTAAATAGAAAACATTAGCAGTGTTCATTATACAATAACATACTTTATTTTATTCAAAACGTGATTTTTCTGTATTTCATTAAGAAAACGCCTCTCCTTAAAAAAGCTTTTGGTGTATAATGATAATTTTGGCTAATATTTCAGCGCCATTGCGTGTGCTGTGAATTGAAAAAGGTTGAAAAACACTGTGCCTCACTAATCTAAAGCTGTTCAAAGTAATACTGTAAACCGGATTTTTATAAATAACACCTTTTGCTGTTGCAGAAAAGGCTGCTTTTTATGATCAATATAACACATTGACTATTTACAGGTCATATTTCCACACAATAACAATAACCAAATTCCTGAGAATTTTGTTTTCAAATTACCAGCAGAATATCGGCAAAAATAATTTAAATCGCTTTTTAAGTTCATAGTCTAATTAACCTCTTGGTTAGCATACAGAAGATTGAACAGTGCAAAACTTTAAATTAGAAAATTTGGAAACTCACTCACATGGTCATAGGTTGAACAACTTCAATATTTGAGAGATCATTTAGATGATAAAGATCACTTGTGTTTTTTACGTTTGAAGCTAACATCTAGACTTGGAGCACTGAGCTGTAAAATTTTAAAACAATTGTTAGTTATATAGTTACGCTTACTGGAATAGCAACATGACACAGGCTATAATTAAAATACCGCAAAATCTATATTCCTTCAAACTTGAGGTAAGTGAACGAAACTTGGAGTTAGCCAAATTAATTAAAACAATTAAAACACGAATAATTTAGAGATGAATGGGAAGTAAATTTAAAATAATTGCAAGGAATATAATTACTAAAAATATCAACAATGATTTGTAGCAATGCTTCACCACTCGAGAAACGTACCTTGGACACTTTATTCCAAATTTCTGTCGAATTAGGCTCGGTCGAGGGTAAACCATCACCGGCATGGGTATTTGTAGATGTAGAGGCAGCATCGCCTTTTCTCTTTGCCGACTGCAGCTGCCTCGGGACAAACCGCGTCATAGTTTGTTTTTTGGAAGAAGCTAAACATTGTTCTACGGGTGGCACCGGTTCTGCTGGTTGGGGATCGGCAGCCTGACTTAAAGTGTACGTCTTGCCAGCCCAAATATAAGTATTTTCCTCCGTGCTGGGTGCAGGTAAGCTTGTGGTTGGGCTACAAGTGTTTGAATGTGGTTTTGGTTTGGAATAGCCAGACCTAGTATCCCAAGGACCAGTAAACCCTGCAATTATAGAAAAAAGAAATGAAAATTTAGAAAAATGGAGAAAAAAAATACTGAAAATTTATCTAGTTACCTGATTGAGTCTTAAAGCTGACATATTTTTGTCGATCCATGAGCTTTGCCCGTGTCTGTGCTGGTGTTTCAAATTCAGGTGCATAACAGACATGTAGAATTCCTCCAAAAAACGAATGCGAATCAAGCTTTCGTTTTGCAATTCTAAAACGAATGAAAAAAGTACTTGCAATGACAAGGCTAACATCAGAATTTCCCCATAGAGAAGAACATTTCAACAAGTCACCTTGCCGACATTATCTTCTCATAACAGACCAAGTATGTTTCGGTAAACTCTTCGCACGGGTAGTCATCCAGAGGGTACATTTGATCAATATCCCCGTACGTGCCGCACAAGGACTGTAGCTCCTCGAGGGCTCCCACGGCAGGTACTCCAATAATCAAGAGATACGTGGACTCTTGATTAATCGTGTAAACCTAAATATGAACAAATATTATGAGTATTCTTCCATATTTACCAAATGTGTAGGGTCAAAAAGGGCCATTCAAAAATTATGTCACACCTAGGGGGGTGGGTGGGTTGTTTGTTTTTTGTGACAATTGTGTCCAAGGGATGGGGGAATTGTGACTAAGGGGTGGGGGTGTTTAAAAAGAGGCAAAAAAGTGTGACATAATTTATGGATCACCCCAAATGTAAAAACAAGCGAAATTGATTTGAATAATGTAAAGTTATGGAGAGATCCACAGCTATTAATTTCATGGGAATTCTACCTTAACAGCAGTATCCTTCCTCCCTTGACGGTATCTAGGGCGCGTTGCACATATATCTTTAGGAGCATGATGCTGAAGGGGGACAACTTCTTTAACATGTAAAGACATCGCTATCTAAAATTAAAATAAGATGCATGGGTGTTATAATTTATAATAATGAATGTGTCATATACATATAAGCATGATCTATAGATATATCTATAGATCATGCAATAAGTAAATTTTAAGAATTCAAATTTGCCGCTTAATTGCCACTAGCGTTATATGACGCCCTCTTAATAACGTAACCACCACACAATAACGTCGCGTTGCTTCGTAAAATCAGCTAGCTTATTGTTAACCAAATTAGTGGTAAATAAGAAAATTTATATTATTTACGGATGACATTTTGGACCACAGGTCACACGCGGTATCACTAGACACATTCAGGTTCGAAAGCTTACCACCACTACTCCCCAAGCCGTTTCTCTGACGAATTTACACCTTAGCGCCGGCAATTTGTAAAACAATACAAACCCGCAGTTAAAATTGATAAAGTCAGAGTAAAAGCGAAAATTTCCTCTCAAAAACTGTCAAAATTGAACACACAAGACGAGAACAGAATAGCAGAAGAATAAAAAACTAAAGCGCTTCGACTAGAATGCTTTCGTGAATATTTATGAGAACGTCTGCTTGTATTTTTCGATGTTTAATATTTTGTATTCTGTTGTGCTTCATTCCTTTCAGAAATTGCATGTAGGGGCTTAGAAAACAGCAAATTTATCAAAGGAAAATGTTCCTCGTTGGGCTGACAGGTGGTATTGCAACTGGAAAAACTACAGCGGCCAATGTATTTCGTGAATTTGGAGTTGAGGTTATCGATGCTGATGTCTTAGCCAGACAAGGTGAGCAATAGTGTATATGGACAACCATATATCAATACTAGAAAGTACTAACTGTGAAATCTTTAGAGAATTGATGATGGTTTTATGGTGTTATGGTGTTGACAGTCCCGTATAAGTGATTTTTGTTAATATAAACTACAGTTCGTGACAAATTCACAATATAACTATATAATGCAATACACTTGTACATTAAAGGTTGTTAAATTCTTCAGCACTTTGTATTTCTGTAACCTACAAAACCAAACTTGTCTATCAATCAATTTGATGATTTGTTCAGCTCAATATTATAAGATATTGATCATTTTCAACCTTTTTATCAATATTTTCAAGCTTGAAATGAGGATGTTTGTTTAAAATTTTCATTTTTAATAATGGTTGCAAATTTTCTATTTTTAGTGGTTGAGCCTGGGAAAAAGGCATGGCACAAAATAAGGAAAGAGTTTGGCAATGACATAATTTTGGAATCTGGTGAAATCGATAGGCAGCAACTGGGGCAAATAATTTTCTCAGATCGAGAGAAAAGACGTTGCTTAGATGCCATTACCCACCCAGAAATTTACAAACTCATATTCTGGATCGTATTACAGTGTTTCTTTAAAGGTCAGTCTCTTTTTCTGGTTGTGGTGATGTCCATGGTAGCCGTTAATCTTTTTAGTTGTTTGTAGGCCACCAATTTGTGGTTCTGGATCTGCCCCTGTTATTTGAAAGTGGTGCCATGGTGGACTATGTCTATAAGGTTATTGTGGTTTCGTGGTAAGTTGAAACGTACAAAATATGTCATTTAAATGTTTAATAAAACGCAAGATGTATGCCACACTTAGTAAATGTAAACTCGTTTACTGAAAATACTTTCCCTAGTTGCTCAATCTTGTTCCATGTATTGTTTATAAAGAATCCTTAGATTGCAATTATTTTAAGTCCTACATTTTTCAATATTGCATAAATTACAGTGATGAAGAGCAGCAGTTGACACGTTTAATGGAACGCAACGGTTTATCCAAAGAGGAGAGCTTAAAGAGAATCAAAGCGCAAATGCCTCTAGAAGAAAAGTGCAAAAAGGCTAATTTTGTGATAGACAATTCATCGAGGGCGTCAGAAACCCGTGCTCAGGTCATAGACGCGTACCATGTGTTGAGGCATTCAAAGTATCACTGGCGGCTAAGGCTGATGATAATGGGCTGGATTATTACCGTTAGCTTTGCCATACTCTGGCTCAGTGGGTATTTCAGTGGAATTTAACATGCCACATGTACCAAAAATGAAATCGGCGAATGAGGAGAATCCAAAAGCAATCAATCACCAGACGATAAAATCTTGCTAAATTTGGCAATAATTAGCATAGATTTGGTGTAGAAAGATTTTACATCTTTTAGTTCTGTATTGCTAGACATTAGGTGTGGTCACGTCGTGGATTACAATCCAAGACAAAATTTGATTCGGCTAAATTAATGATAGATGCGCGAATTTGAATAGGTTGGACAATTCATCGGCCAAATATTTAGCAAAACCGGTTTTCAACTAGGGTTATAATCAATGAGGTGACCACCTTCCGAGCATTCTGAACATTCCAATTATGCAAGTCCGCAAGAAGTGACATAGGTCGATAGATAACATGGCGATACAAAACTGATTAAATTAAACAAGAATTTTGTCGTCCATCACAGGAAACCATAGAACATGCCATACCTGTCACACTTCTGTAATTATTTAGTTATTTAGCATTAGCTATGCAACAAGGAATTGAAAAGAATTCTGTACAGATTTCAGATTACAGGTCAAATCAATTAATGCTAATATTTAAGTACTTGTGCTCACTAGTTTCCATCAACATTAATTATGCTTTTCCTGCAATATTTTAAGTTGTCTTATTAATAACACCTGCAGATTTAAGCAGGTTACTGCCCAATTATTCTTTTAATCTTTAATTCACATTCAACGTTTTCCAGAAACTTTCACAGTAGCACCCCCAATTGGAATTTTTATCGCCAAAAATCCATAGGTTCCCAGATTCTAGACTAGTTTTGAAAACATCCATAAGCCCGATTTATTCCTATATCTTTACATTCCGAGAATTTTCTTTAATCAATAAATTCTTCAACGGCAAACTGTTGCACAGTTAAGATATTAATTCATTGCTTCGCGATTTCCTGCACTTTTGCAAAACATGCATTTTGAGAGTAATATCGAATAGATACTGTATGTTATTTTGTATTTGTAAATAAACATATGCAGTCGGTGGTTCTACCAAATTTTAAAAGTGTCCACGTAAATGATTTTTATTCAAATGTTTATCTAGATCTGAAAACTATTTCCATAAACGAGGTTTGACAGTTAAATAATTGGATTGAACCTGTTACAGGCGAACAGTGAGCACGGGGATGACAAACTGCACATATCCTGATCAGGTGAGCTTTCCCCAGCATACCGAGTGGTTTTTAAGATCGTGCAACGTTCAGTTCAGCTGGGGCGTTTGTTTGTAGTAGACCTTGCTCCCACGAAAAATATCAAACGTTCAAATGCAGCAACGTGTTAAAGTGAAGTTTCTTGTGAAACTTGGGAAAACACGCAACAACTTTGAAAAGTCATTTAGAATCTAGATTTATTTCGACAAAAAAAAAAAGACAGAAAATGTCATAAGAAAGATTAATTGCGAATCTCCAGTATGATTAGTTGTATTATCCCTAACTCGGGTTATGTTTCAGTTCATTACGCAGCACAATAGCAATAAGAAAAATAAACGTGCATGTTGAATTACGCTTTTGTAATGCCTTAAAAAAAATTAAAACAAGTTTAAATTTCGAGTGTTTTTGTATGAGTTTAGGGCCCCAGTTGCGTTATTGTTTACCACAGAAAATAAAAGGACTACGTAAGATTGCATTAAATCACTAAGTCTATAAAATATGGAAATGTGTTTCCCCCCAAAGTTCTTTACTGGAATAACGGACATTCTAGGATAGTGTCTATCCTAATACAAATTGAAGATAAATAAAATTTTAAAAAAACACACATTACAATTAAACAAACCATGTTGGATTAGTAGTAATGTCTTCTTGAGATCACTTATTGTTAATGTGTTAAACTGAACAAGCTTATACTACATACAAAAATGTCGCTTCACAGCGGTGAGTACACCAAAGGTACTACAGTTCGAATTCTTAAATCAGTAACTCGATTTCAGCAATAATTTCCAAAAATGCAAACTCATATGACATATTTCATGCAAAAATTAGATAGCCCTTTACGTCCACAGTCCACATTTCTTTTCGCATGCCAGTTAAACAGGTCCCCTTTGCATCTTAATTACAATCACACACTCCCTCCTGTAAACCGCACAACCTTTGGTGCTAAAACAAAATGCCATACATCACTGGATGGGATGCATTGAAAAAAATGTTGATACCAGGACATTGATGCGAGCAAATTTTTTTTGTGTGCGAACTGAACAAATGCTCCTTTGCAAGTTTCCTAGAATTTAGGAAGAAAAAGTTGATGATTGGGAGAGCAGTACTAATACATACCTACCTAAACAACAGAAAATGTCCACGATACAAAAATTACAACGCGAATCATCTCACATTCGGCATTCCCTTAAAATAATTAGAGTGAAAAACGAAAAAGCAAAGCGTTCTCTGATAGTCCGAGGCTACGCCGCATCACCCGCACACACACAACGGAAATTTGTTAAGGCAAGTCCACTTGTTTTGCTTATACCAACTTGAGTGAAACATGACTCTCCGGTGTCAGCTAGTCCCCAATTTGTGCACAACTCGCCGGTTTGCCACGCCAATTTCGAGCACATTTGCAACTTTTTTGGTCTGAAAAAAGTCATTTTATGGTGCAAATGCTGTAGATTTGATTATCTTGGGGCAACGGTACTGGTAATTCATTTGATTCTGCAAATAAAGAATCACAGAATTCAGGACAAAATGTATATAGTAATAGCCTAGATTTTTAGTGACACTTACTTGGCCCGAGGCAAATAGAAAATACAAAAACAAACATGTAGACCTGTGCAACTAATTAGAACAACGACAGTTTGCATAGGCAAACAAATGACTTTGACTTATTTCTCGCAAAGTTTTCATCGCGCCATAATGATAACGTGTAAAATTCTCAAATTAAGAAGAGGAGAGAGAGAGAGAGAGAGAGAGAGAGAGAGAGAGAGAGAGAGAGGGGGGAAATTCATGTTTCGACACTATTTTTAAATGAAACTCTGGACTGGCCAGTATTCTGCATTTCTTCTGGACAGCCTGAACAACTTTTCTAACTTTAAATTGTATGGTCATTTTCAAAGTAAAAACATTAATAAACAAATAAATCAAGTAACGGATTCCGAGGATTCGCTAAGCTGATGCCACCATAATAAGACCGAGTAAATGTTTTGCTCCAACATCTGCTTTAAAAATAAAAAAAACATTCAGGATATCCAGTCAAGTGTTGAATACCGACTGCTAAATGTGCTAGTTACCCCAACATTACTACCACTATTACTTGGATTACACGATTACTTAATTTTGAGATCCCAGCAATACATTTTAGCATTTTTACTCAAGTCCACATACTTATGCTCAGGCCAACAACAGTGGAACCTATCAAATCTAAGATGACATTAGTTAAAATAATGCCGGTCAGGATAGACGAGCAAATCCCGAATACCCTAAATATCCCAAGAACACGTAATCTTAACGTTAAAGAATCATGTAATCTAATACATTAACGCATTAGGGACTACAAACTGCAGTTAGCAAGTGCGCACATATTGCCAATTTTAAAACATCTTAAAGTTCTCTGGTCCGGCCAAAATAACACCAATAGTGAAAACTATCGATTAACGATATTAATTGATTGGGAAGCGCGTCTATTCAAAATGTTTCTAGAGGATATACGCACAGGAGATCTCCCAAAATTGAAATTGTACGGAGACAAGTGTGCTTTAAACACACTTTTCTCGGATGCTTATGTTGAAAAGTTGTAAACACGAAGTTTATCCTCTGTTATACCATAAAGACCAAGAAATCATGACAATATACCATAATCGCAGTTTTATGTTGCAAACACGAATTTGTTACATCGTTTATTCCGTAAATACTAAGTTTTTCGCAATTGAGGACGTATGCCATATGAAATATTTTCGAGACCCATTTTAGTTTAAATTTGTGAAAAATAGACTTTTGGGTGTCCTTGAGCCTTCATGAGACACCGTAAAATTTCAATGCAGGGGAATCTCCCGGTAGGAAACCATCGGTTACCGCTCAAAATGACCCGATGGACACTATGCATCTTCTAGCTCAGGATCAGGGATTGCCGCAGAGGTCTAGGGGGAAGTTAATATCTCTATTTAACAGTTTACAGCCCTTTACTGTGCATTTGAAAGATATCGATTTAACATAAATGTGGTACATTTACAAGTTTGTTAACGAGCTAATGAAATTTTAGCTAGCTAATCGTTAATCATTAATCGTTTTATAGTACAAAGAGGATGGCAAATTCGGCTGCAAAAATCACTTGAAAATGAGCTACTCACTTCTCAGGCATCCACTCTAATGAAAAAATGTTCAATTTTTGGCTAGATTGTGAGGCAAAAATTTATTGAATTAACTTCAGTCAAAAATACATCTTCAAACCAGTAAGAAACAAAAAAAGAGACTTACACCGTTATCAGATGGGCAGTTTATTGCCTCTGGATATAACTAATATTGCCGCTACTATAATAACCTAAAATTAAGATAAAGTCCTGTCAAGACCTGAGCATTTGTGTGGGAGAAATATTTTTACAAAAAAAAGCGTGGCCTCCAAAGCCTGCTTCCACCCTAAAGCTGAAAATTCAGCTAGTTGGAACTATTTTATTGATACACATTAACTGGCAAGATTATAATTTTATGAATTGGGGGGAAAGAGGAAAGATTTGGATGGTAACCAACCAAGTGCTTGCAAATATATCTCAGCCCTCTTACGTGATAAAATCTCCTAAACACGAGACCCACAGACATATCTCACAGTCACTGCCCAAGCACAGATAAAAAAAGTCCTCATATATTTACAGCAAAGCAGGCCTTCCGCAGTATCCTTAATTAACAGATTGGAAGTAGTAAAATAATTCCATTGACTGTCTTTGGACCATAACACTTCTAGGCACAATCAACTTGTGTTAATTAAAGATACATGCCGAATGGCCTCCTTTTGGCATCCGTTATGAAGTATTCCACTGACTGATTTAAGAAGCGCAACCAGCCTGGCTTTTACTTTCAACTTAAAAGTGCACAATGATTTACCAACAAGGAAGAGCCAATCGAGAACCACGAAATACTGCTAATATTCGTAAAATCAGATGATAGTAAATTTTACGTTACCGTAAAAGGTTCTGTGTGGTGTTGTTCAGAAGAAAATACATTATACGACCCAAAGGGTAAAAAAGTACATTCCTAGTGGATGCTATCATTCTGTTAAAAAATCAGAATATACAGATTTATCATCATTAGCAATTATCAAAATCGCATGCTCAGTTAACTTGGGAGTCATTCAAAAAGGACATCCCTTAAATTCCTTCAAAAACTGACCCCTTACCTCCGTCCACATGGTGTCCATATTAGCCCAGACCCCCAACCCTCATAGATGTTCATAATGATGTCTTGTTAACATGAAAATTCGAAATGTTTATATTTCAAAAATCTGATTTGGTCTCCCTTCTTTAATTCAGTGATTTATACTTCAGCATTCACTCGGAATTACAATTTTAATTCGTGTACGAATTTGCTAAACTTAATAAACTATAGGAATGTACTAATATATTTTATATAATTTCATAAATGACTGGAATCTTAAGAGGGCTAGCTTTTCTCTTGGTAATCTTTGGTGCACCTCAATTGAAAGCTCAAAGCATGCCTCTCCATTTCAATGGGCAAGACCGCCTTGCTGCATGGCCGGTTGCATGCCCTGGGTCATGATGGGGTAGGACACCATTGGGTTCTGCGGGAGGGACTGCGCGGGAATGGCCTGGGTCAGCGACACGGAGGCGATGGACACGGGGGCCAGCGAGACAGGGACAACGGGGATGCTTTGCGGGGGTGGTGGGGCCATCTCTTGGGACATGCGCGACACGGCCAGCTCGCCGCCCATGGTCATTTGGGCAATGCTCTGCTGGACCGCGCTGGATGTGGGGTTCAAAGACTGCGCGACACTGGACGCTGCGTTTTGCTTACCCAGGCGTAACTGGGCGTTCTGCTCAAGGAGAAACTCGTTGGTGGCGGTCAGATCGGCCACCTGCTTCTTCAGCTCGTCCACCTTGCGTCGCAGGAATGCGTTTTCCTCCTCCAGGATGTAGTAGTCGGCGGGCAGAGGCGCCGCCGCCACCATCGACTGGCGCGCGGCCGCCGCCGCCGTGGTGGGGGATGTGGCATATTCTCCGTACATGCGCCGCTTGCGCTCGGGCTCGTAGTAATCGTAGGCCTCGTAGCCTGTGCTGTACATGCTGTAGGTGGTGTTCCTTCGCGCCCCGCTCATATCTATGTCGTACTCGGTAGTGGTCAGGTGGCGGAATTTGCAGCGCCCACCCCGCCTGCACTCGCCCTTCAGGAAGTCCTTGCAGATAGGAATGTCGGCCTCTGCCACGGCGGCGTCGCTCGTTGCCACCGCCCCCATTGCAAGGGCGTCTGTGATGCCCTGCGGCAGCTCGCCAGTGCTGTGGTAGTAGTCCTCCTCGGACCGAGTGCAGTGGATGAACTTGCAATTGGGGCGGCGGCATTCTTTGTTTTGGAAATCGTGGCAAAAGATGTAGTCGATTTTGCGCCCCATCTCCTTGGCTTCGTTGGGGTCGGGATGGCGGTACTTGCAGCGCTTGCCGCGCCGGCACACATTGCGCAAGAAATCGCGGCAAATGTTGTTCTCATCGGCCAGCACGCAGTTTACATTGTCGCGGCTATCTAGCTCAGACATTCTGCTCGCAGTGGGCTCGCACGGCTGCGCAGCGCTACACCATGCAAATTAATTGGTCGCGGGATCTGGAAAGGACCAAAGTGATTAATGTCCCTTTGCAACGATGATGCGACGGTTCAAAAAGATAGAACAAACGCTTGGCAAAGAACAAAATGTAGGGATCTGGAGGAACGACACAGTAAACAAAGGCCACACTCACTGGCTAGATCGCACATGATTATGTGGGACTTAAGCTGGCCTTTCCGTTTTACTATTAATTAGGGAAACTACATTCTTTATATTCACTGCATGAAGACTGGCCATACACGTTTAATTTTAGCTTAAACTTCATTGGACTAAACGAATGTAAGACAAATTTAAATGGCAAACCATATAGTTACTTTGAAATTTACACAATAGAGCTCTGTATGCCTTTTTAAATTAATCATCATAAAGGAAGCGTACAATACGTATGGTGGCGTATAACATATTTACCAGGTTATTCATAATCCAAGCTTATAATTATAATGTTATAACGTATTTATTTATGTTATGTATTTTTATAATGGATTTTACGGATTAATGGAAATTTCCCAAAATCGACCGTTTAACACGAATTTTAAGTATACTTCAGGACTCCTGCGAGATGCTAACAATTTAAGTACATTTTCCGATTTCTCTGACAACTGGACAACCTGCATAAGAAATTATAACGTACAAATGTGCTTTCACCTATATAAAATAAATAATTTGCCTACCTGGTCCTTCATATATTTATAAAATAATTACACAAATTTAATACAAATGATGGGACGGGTATGGCCAGTCGAAGAACTTCGTTATTTACCTTAAAGCCCTCTAATTAGAGTAGCATTTTAAAACTAACTGGTACAAAAGCGTACCATAATTGTTTGTCAAATTGCTAATACAATGAATATTATACTTAATTTTTTTTTTACAAAAAAAAGATAGGTTAATTTTAATTTATTACTGTTTCATTTTAATTAAAAAAAACCAAGGATCTCTATCAACTTATTTCTGGAGTTCTGATGAATTCATATACACAAATTACCATCGAACAGAACTGCAAAACAAAAAGGTTCTCATTAAGAACACCGATTAAGCGCCAAAAACCGGCCTTAGATGCAACACATTAACTGGGCAACAACCGTGAGGCCAACTAAAGGCCCCTTCACATTTGAACGTTATGCTATGCTATGTCGCCTATGTCCTGCTATGTTGTGCTATGTAACGTCG
>JAQGBW010003070.1:0-17389 GCA_034698625.1 Julus scanicus
CAGCGGTTGTTCACTTTTGGCTCAATTAAGAAACAAAATGTGCTCACTTGCAAGTGAGCAGTGCTCAATTTAGAAACTATTTTGCTCGATTTTGCTCTGAGCGCTCACTGAGCGGCTCAATTTAGAAACAGCCCTAATGCCATGCAGAGCTTGAAACCTGAACTTCTTAATTGGATGGGTGAGCGATTTCCAAAATGGCAATCGATGCCCACGTTGCCATTTAATCATTATATAAGTGTATTATATATGTATAGATTGAGAATCCACAGCAACTTGAAACATTTCAAAAGTTCTCCTTTTAAATTACAAATTGTCTACAGATTAAATTGAAAGGTTTCTACCTTGGGAAGAGAAAGATATTTTATCCGATGAAGCTTTTCCATAAAATTGATACTCCAGACTACAATCTAGAATGTTTCCCTGAAGGTTGTTAAATTTGATTCGCAATGCAGTGTAGTAAAAGTCACTGGTATGTCCAACGAGTATTGCGAAATTGTCCCAAAAACGTCAAAGAATATATTGGCAGAGTTGGAAAGATTACCCATCAATCTAACAGAAATTCAATTATGTTGGTGTCCATTCAAACGACAGTTAATCGTTTTAAAAAAAATTTGGGAATACTGTATATATATATATGCATTTTTTTCCCTGTTATATTTTTATAATCCTGAAAGTAGGGCACTATGTTGATTTCAATTGAATCAACAGTCAACGTTTGTAGAGACCTGGGGCTAATGCCTTGTTAAAAGCATTGCCCTTTTACATGTATTTAGAAGTTAGTTTATCATTTAATCGCACTCAACTGTTATATATTTTTTATCAATAAGCGCATAAAAAGTTGTCATATTAAGCTAAACAATATCGAATTTCACTGATGACACTATTAATGCGATGATGAGTTCAACAATATTAACCTAAAAATGCATACGTTAAGTTTGAGTTTCATAATTTGAAATTTCTTAATGGATGATTGATGTTGAAGTGAATATAAAGGAGCAAACTACAAGTTTGTCTTGCCCTTGGTAAGTCAATATCATATAAATGTTTGGATTATCGAAAGATATCAATTGCACAGTTCTGTCCTCATCCCTCTCCACACAATACTTGGTTGGTGATTCTTCTCCCTGATGTTTTCCATCGACGCCATTTGCCTTGGGAAGGTCGACATAATTAGGAAGACAGTCAACTCACCGGACGTATTTCCGTCATTGAAACATTGTTAGGGAGAAACGCTGCAACTCAATACACACATTTATATATATATATATATATATATGTATACAGTGTAAATCGAGCATGAAACAGTTGCGATGCAACCAGACTCTTTATCATATGGCAGCACCAGTTGCAACACCTCGTTGACAAAACGAGACTCCAGGGCAAAATATAAACTTGATACGAATCATTACTTTTTAAATTTGCCCCAAACCTGTTACTTATAAAGGATTTATTGCAGACTTTTCTTTAAAAAAAAATCCCAACAACTTCAACTTGCATAAGAGTCTACAGTGCATAGATTTCCAACAATCTTTGGGCCCCTCACATGTTTTGGGATTTCCAGGCAATTTCATAGCCGCTAGCCGTTACACCACCACTATTGAAAAAGTAGCAATATGAATCCTTGAGGATGTCCACTTAAGAATGAGGTCCCTAAGAACTGTTTGCTTTTGCTAAGCTACTCGATTGTTACAGTACTGCAAAAGAAATTAAAGAAATTCAAATATCCTTTTAGGATTCCTTTGAAATATCCTTATACCATTTCCCCCCATTTTATATAAGTTGAAGCAGCTAGGCCAGGGTTGTCAGACCCCCATGGCTCTTGAAACCGCCCTTCCTTCTCCATTAGTGAAGTCGCCTCAAGCACGGTATGTGAGCTCAACAGAACAGGACAGCGTTCCAGAACATACGGACAGCAGTGAGTGCAAGCTAAGCAAAGTTAGGTTCGATGACTCTGTGTTCAGATCTACAACTATGTGAAAAACCCTTTAGGTGGCCGTTCACTAAAACCAGTTTAAATTTAAACTTGGCTTTTTCATCGTGTTTTATAAATTACGGTCTTAATCCAGAAAACAAATAGATGAAGTTTCTTTGGGTTCTGCTTGCAACGCTCCTGCAGGTGGCGTTACTTCAGGGCCTCCTATTGGAAGGTGAACAGTTCTCCTGATCTGGCCATCCTTTTCCAGCACGTATTTCCCTCCTCTCAGCATCCCGACGTCCCCATTCGTCAGACGAAACCTCCGATCTCCTCGTCACGCATCAAGCAACATGCAGTTAGCTTCGCAGTTTTTTGGTGAACGTGAATCGACTTATTGAGCTTCAACGTCGGACGAATCTATCAGTCGAAAACTTTGTCTCTCCGTCAAGCCCTATGCACAACACACCCGAGTCGACTACATTTCAGTGCGTATCTTTTTCGGGGATCGCTCCCCGGCCAGTTTTTTTCTCGTCTTTTTTCTATTATTATTCAGAACGGTGACATCCCTCGTTTTTCACCGAAAATCTTCTGCTTTTTTTTTTTCTTTTTCTTTGTGATACTTTGTGTCACCTCTTTTGTGATGACACTGTGTTCGTGCACATAAACGATTTTTTCAACAAGGAGGAGCAGGAGGATTTTTTGTTGTTTTTGCAACTCTCGGATATTACATGTTCGCAGTGCCGAATGCGTGTGTTTATCTTTATCTTCCCCATTGGATATCCCGTCGATGTGTTTGCCGGAGTGTTATGTCCGACTGATGCTAAACACGTCACTTGAAAAGGGATGTCCAGGACAAGGAGAAGCGAAACGTTGACGTCATTCCTCGCAAACTCCAATTCCCCATCGAAAAGAGCGTCTTTGGCGACGAGCATCAAAAAGCTGCACCTGATCAAGGAGCCCAGGCCCGAGCCGGAGTTGAAATTCGTTTGAGCCCCATGGACCAAGCGCTGGTCGCGGGTGAGTACCCTAGTCAAAACTCAGGCACTCAACACGTTCACGACATCAAATGTGTCATTCCTTTTAGTTCAATGCAATACCCTGCAAATCAGTGCACAAAGCGGCAAGGGATAAAATAATTCAGGTTACAAAGGTGGGTTAATATCAAATCAACAAGTCACTTGCCAAACTGAAATATGTTCTTGTTATCACATTTACGTTTAAAGATACCCTCCACCAGCCCAGTACAAGATTTCAAAGATAGCTTCAAAATTAATTACCAAAGAACGTTGTAGAAAACCATTTTGGTACTATTGGCAACCATCTGTTGCGACCACACAAGAGTTGAAGACGGTATTGTGGTCATGCAACAAGATACAAGCGGATTAAGTCCTCATTTTATATTTAAAGTTGATTAAGGTCAAGCATGCATAACACACTGTATATACAACTTTGAAATTAATTTATGTGATGACTTGTAACCTGCGACAAAAAATATAGTGCATACAAGTCATTGATTTAAGAAGCTTTCAATCACCCAAATGTCACCCAAAGAGATGTACAACATTAAAAATAGGAATGAAAGGCTAGTGTTTGTTGTTTATCGGTTTAAGCGCTATAACTTTTAAAACAACAACAACAAAATTTGCATCAAGTGAATTTTGTTGTTATTGCCGAAGCGGAACACAAGAAATGTAACAGGTCTGTCATTGTCAAAGTATTGATTATGCACATAGGAAAGGTGACACTAACAATAAGTTCATTTTTCACTCGTCAAGTGATATTGCAACATGTTATAATTTGGAGCCAAAAAAAAGAGCGGCGTGTAACCTTGTATATAACAGTCAAGTTACAAGTTTGTTCCCTACCAAGCCCGTATGCTCGTGAACGGATACTGGCAAGAATTGGTTTAATCATTGAACGCTAACGTTCATTTCCTGCTTGAAAAATCAGTGGGAAAACATTTCTGGACACCCTGTAAAAATCCTTGGTTTGAAAAGTCATGAAATGTTGCAATAATTCAGTTATTAGGACCACTTGGATGAACTAGAAAAAAAATACGTAAAAAAATCGTGCTCCGTTAAGTCAACAGGTGTCATAAAATCTGTTCCGATTCGTGCACACCTTATAAAACAACATTTATTAAAAAAAATCCTTAAATTGAACGTACGTAAAACCAATTTTTAACCTTTTCTGTTTTTGATCATTATTAAAACCATTAAAAGTAAGATATAGAAGAAACTTGCCAATAGTAAGAGGTGTAACATGTGTCAAACTGTTATACTACTCGATGTTAAAGTCAAACACGTCAAACAAATATAAAGTACATTTCTTGTAGTCTGAAGACAGTTCGATAATATTTCCAGAAATGGAATAAGGTATTCCAAGAACCGCCAGCGATAAAATATATATTAGAAGGTCCAAAATCAATCGTGATATAGATTAGACGATGTCTAGAAATGTCCAAATGGAAGGACATTTAAAACACAATCGGGTTCCAAGAAATGTAAGTAGTCATCGAGTGCTTCCAGTCGAACAAGTAAACACAACGCAAAAACCTCGTAATATTATCGCAAACACTCAAGTTTTACCCATCAAATTCTCTTGACCAAGTAGGTGTGTGTGAAGAAAAACATGGTGGGACCCTCGTTATTGGCGATCGAAACATAAGGAAGATAGTGAAAATGACAATTTCCGACAGCTATATGCGATTTTAGGGAGAAGCCAGCTGACATCTAGTGCAAAGACTCTCACGGGTTTCAGCTTCTTTTTCTGACCATGAACGGTTATTTTATATATTTTGTTCCTCCCACAGATGCACGTGTCCCGAATGGCATAACAAGAAGATATGTATATCGAAATAACATCGACAATCAATGTCCATAAAAGACTGTAATGCGATGGCAGACAATGAAAGGTTGTCCGCTCTGAAGCACACACGCAACCTTAACATTAAAGATTGCTCAAATACATATATATATATAAGGCAATAAAAAAATGTTCCTTGGTAACGGTATTCCAGCTATTCCTCCTCGACATAGATTGTGTAACAACAGGTTGCTGGTTTGAATTATTCGAAAAGGAAGAAGGAAGGAAGGATTCTTTTCCTGGATATTCAATTTACATAAATTTTGCACACATGACAACTTTAGAAAATAAGTGTGTGTGGTATAGAAAAGGGAAGGAAATTGAGCAAAGAATGGATTGCTCAAGTAGCGTGACGTGTTCTCGTTTGTCTCCATGGTGTAATGAAACAAACAGACACCTGAAAGGTCCTTCTATACATCGTATCCTTCAACTTAAAATTTGAGACATTGTCTAGGCTTATCATATAATATCGGATTTGAAAGTTAAATTTATTTATATAGAACTTATTTATGGAGCGGATGGCACGTATGACAAACTCATTAATTAGAAACTGTATACCACGTGATCGAGTTGCAAACAAAACAAGAGTAAAACTGACAAGTGAAGTTTTGCCTACAATTAAGTAGGCTATAGCCAATTAAGGTGTCAACTGCAAAAGTTGCTGTCGCCTGCCATTTTCATAATGAAAAAATGTTCATACAAATTTTAGGCGATTAATAAATTAAGGAATGCATTTAATGGGATTGCCATAAAAATAAAATATGCACGAGTCGCGCAGAGAGAGAAATCCTTCAATTGCAATTGGATTTAATGGCAATTCGGTGATCTGAATTCTAATGTGGCGATTAAGATGCCAAATGCCAAATGGGAAATTAATAAAAACTTTCGTCGCAAAACTTTGGCTCGTAGTTGTGAAAAAAATTGTTTTCTATATTGCCATGGGTTTTAAATTCCATGCATAATTTCCACAAGTTATCTCGTATAATAGCTTTTCGCATATATTTTAATTAGTAATTTTGCATTATAATATGCATTACCATTATATGCATGACATTTATGCGATGCATATTTAATAAATATTAGCAGTAGGACTTTGATAGAAATAAGTTGGGGGAACAGAACTACACAAAAAACTTTCGAATATCTGACTGAAAGTTCATTTATTTTCGTGTAATTTCAGAAGAAGGGATTTCATAAAATACATTGTGAACTAACTGTGAAGTCAAAACCTGAAGGTGCATCACATGTACCTTGTAAGATGCTCTATCATTGTAACTACAGTATACTCGCCACCAAATATTTGGCATGTTCAACGAAATGATGACACAGACGTGCATGTCTTCCCTTTTGAATTTCTTCGGGAATATTTACACATTCCTCATCTCTATGCCCTTGCCAAATTATTCGTTGGTATACCAGCGAAGCACCGTTGTTTTGCTGTTTTTATACCGGCAATGATAGACTTCCTTTTTTGCTTGGCCTTGCTTTTCTCCTCCATAGTCATCCAAAATAAAGTGACATCTTTGTGGCATCTTTAAAAAAACTGCGAAGTTTGTCATGCTTTTATATCGCCAACAGTCTGCACAACCTCGTTTAATAAGCTTATTAAGTGCTGAACTGGATTCTGGAGAAACTATAGCACTGGAGGAAGCCACTGTTAAGAAACAGCATTCTTGGAATTTCCTTATTACACATTTCCTACAAATAACCCAATTAAAATAAACGAGTATTGCATAATCCTTTGTTTATTACGCATGCTAAGCACCTTAACGTATAGATGGCATATCAACCTAAATTATATAAGGAGGCTAAAAAGCCCTAAGAATGCCATGTGACATTTCATAGACCACATAAGTTCGCACATAATATTCTGTACGATATAAAACAAATTGTTAGTAACGTATAAATGCAAAGGTAAATGTACATATTAGAATGGTGCAAATTGCTTATTTATTAGTTGACTAAGCATCACGACAACTGGAGGAGAGCCATGTGATTTACTGACACTTTCAATTACTTCTTGAAATAGACTAGATTTGTGATAGTCGATTCTGTGACTTCTTTTCAGAATGAACGCATAATCTCTGGTAGTCTCTTGAAAGAGTACGGCTTCGAATAGCCATCAATTTTGCCAAAAGTTCACAAAACAGACTAGAACTATAGGTATAATCCCGAGCTCGTAAAAATGAAAACATCTTGTATATAGAAAAATCTTAAAATGATTGAAAAGTCAGCGAAGCCTGTTGAATTGCTCCTCTGAATCTGAAAACACGTGTCCATGTAGCTTTTCTAAGTCATAACATGTGCTCCAATACGTTCCCTATGTACTTCAACCTTGACCACTTATCGATTTTATAGGTAATTCCTCGTTTTATTTCCGTTTAATGCGTAGAGGATTAACATAAGAATGCATTTTGTTTCGCTAAGTTATCATGCTGAGTGCTTCCATAAGATTGCAGGGGATAAAAAAAACGAAAGGGGATTTAAAGAAGAAAAAAAAAAGAAAAAAAGGTGGGTGAATTTTGGAGGACAACAGCAGCAGTAGGAGAAAAAAACAACCCGAACACACACTGGGTTTTATATAGATATAAAATTGAGACAATGCCAAAAAAGAGAGCAGAATTTGAGAGAGGAAACTGAGAGAAAAATGCCTAAATTAAAGTGCTGTTTGAAAATATCGGTATGCTTAAAGAAGTCGAGAATAGGATTGGTTGGGTATTTATTTAAGATTTGATGGGGTTTTCAAGAAACAAAGATCAGCGAATGGAGGATTAAACAATTGGTAGGTTTTTTTTCTCTTCTTGATTGAATAGCGAACAATACAGCGTGGATAATTAAAATGAGTTAGTTCCGAACAACTGCCTGCCTTTAAAATAAATTGATTACTTGAAAGCACATTTTTGTGTAGTGGAGGTTTATATGATTTTAAGCCGCTACATCAAACTTTGGCAGTTTTGTTGGCAATACTGTCAATATGGTGTTAGCAACAAAGTTATCAAATAGAATTTCTCATTTACTCACCGTTAGTTCTAGCTTTCATCGTTGTTTTTAATAGGTTGATATCACGTTGTGTAATCATTCCCTCGTCAAATGACTCCGAACAGGCTCAATTCGTTTCCTATATGATGAAAAAAACCACAAGTAAATATCTGTTGCATTTTACATTAGCTGTTACAACATATTGCAAAGTTCTAGCAAACCATTCAACTATACACAAATATCCGGCATATAAAGTGCATTATAACAGGCTTATGCCTATGGAAAGCTTATATTTGATCTCTGTTGTTGACCAATCATTGTCTTGTCTCATCCGTTGTCCAAACGTGCTACTTTGTCTTTCCATACCACATGGGGGAAACCGTATTGCGGATGACAAAAACAACAATTTGCGGCTTTGGTGATGTCAGATTATTTGGCTTCCATCTCGGTCATTCCTCGAATTGTCCCTAAAGCAAACTCCCCCTCAATTCTTAATGCATCCCTAGCTTTGGCGATGCAAAGGCTTCCAAGAACCTTTAATGACATTGGATGACGTGGTAATCCGTGGCGGACTTAAGGGAAAAGGCAAAGGGGGCAAGGTACCACTCAGGGCGTATCCCATCCATGGGTGGGCAGAACTAATATAAGGACCAAGCCAAATAAGAAAAGTAGATCCCAACCTACAATCCATACAAATTTATGTTTTATGGATGATGTGAAATGCATAATTCCATTTATTATGCACAGGTATATATATATGTGTACCTGTGCATAATAAATACCACTAAATGCCAGTATGCACAGTATGCAATAATAATAGCATATAATGCAACACTTGCTGCAGGACTCACAACTCATGGTTGTATATTTATTATGCACAGGTATATATATATACCTGTGCATAATAAATTAGTGGCACAATCATTGCATGTGCACAATATGCAAAGTATATCAAGTATGCTACCATCATTTCATATTGTCATAGTGCCACAATAAATGTAATACAGACTACTTTCATTGTATATACAAACAGTTTTAGTACAGTATAGTCTACTGTCATTGCATTATTATTATACAGTGGCGGCCTTAACGGGGGGCAAAGGGGACATTTTCCCCCTGCGCCCTCAGTCCTAACGCCCTCGTGTTCCTAGCCCAAAGAAACTATAATGCAGTATTTAAAATGCAGTTTTTTAGTTCGAAAAATCCAATTTTTCAGCAGCAAAATCGCACTTTTAGTACAGAAAATTTACATTTTTCCGGAATAAAAACTGCACTTTTAATGCCGAAAATTAGTACTTTTGCTGCTGAAAAATTGGATTTTTCGAGCTTAAAAACTGCCCTTCTGGTACAGAAAATGTGTACTGTTGTTGCTAAAAATTTGATTCTAAAAAAACTGCACTGTTACTGTAGAAAATTTAATTTTTTGAGCATAGAAACTGTATTTTTAAGTACAGAAAATTTTCACGTGTCTTGTACAAAAATTGCGCCAATTAGGCAAAAAAAATATTTTAAAAAACTATGCAATTTTGTTGCAGAAAAATTGCGTTTATATCAGTGTGCATTATTAGGCAGAGAAAGTTTGTAAAGGAAAGAATGAAAAATGTCAAAAAAATAAACTCGTGGTACATTCTGGATGGATGAATACCATAACATCCATAATGTTTCCCATGAGTTTTTTTTACATTTTCCTTATTCTACAATAAATCTTTATGCAAATTGTGAAGAACAATATACAGTGAAACCTATATATTCGTCACAATATATACAAACATTTTTTGCAAAGCAATTAAATACTGTTTTATTAATGTGTTGCCTTTACCGAATCTGTTAAATTATAAATATAAATTTAATCTTAACTTTACCTCAACTGAGGAGCTACGATTCGATTTGTTCCTATCTCAATGATTCACTATAACACTTGAGTTAACAATGAAATATCAACGTACCCAATATTTATCATTTCCTATATATAACTAAATGAATGCATGCATATTTCGCTTAACTAAAGTAACATTTGGATGTGAATTAGACAGCACACATTTTTTGTGCTGTCACCCCACTGCCTCTTGCACCCATGTGCTGCTTTCTATATTATCAAAAAATCAGCAAAGCAGCGAAAATAGTCATAATGCAGATGTTCCCAGACTTATTTGTCCCATTGGGAATTAGTAAGCCTATGCTAGCCTTCTATATTTATTTATTGTGTATGACCTATATAGCCATAATCAAAGGCCAAGTGCAACCACATTGGTCAGTTGGATGGATTAAAAGTCTAATTTTGGGACTTCTAACCTTAAAGATTTTCAAGACTCCCTGCATTATAGTTTCTTTGGGCTAGGAACACGAGGGCGCAGGGGCAAATTCCCCCTTTAAGGCCCCCACTGCCTTTGGCAAACTCCCCCTCAATTCTTAATGCAGCCCTAGGTTTGGTGATGCAAAGGCAACTGTTTACTGGCTTCCGAGAACTCTTAATGACATTGGATGACGTGGTAATCCAGACAGAAGTTCTTTTTCCGCTATTAATATTTTGCCTGAGAGACCTCTTGTTGTCTGATTAAAACTCCTCGTGGATAAGAGCAGCTTTGCTGAAGAAATACATTCGTCTTTCTCTGCTCTATTGACGTGAAATCACTCTGGCGATAAGGAGAGATTTGTTCTTGTCTGCATTTGGTAGGTCATTAGGTTCTAAGATCTCAAAGGTATTTACTGTTTCTCCAATGCCATGGCGATGAGTCTTTACAAGTGACAAATCCAACTACCTTTTATTGTTCTACATATTCGAACTTAAAATAATTATGATTGAGAACTACCAATGCAAAGACTTATTTTCTAATAACATGAAGGTCCCAATAGGATACAATACTTATGAAGCCATGTAAAGTTTAGTCTCTGCCAATGCATTAAATTAAGTCATCATTATACAAGTATTTCTGCAAAAAATTCATTGTAAATCCTGGAGTTGGAGCAAAAAGTTTAGTTTGTTAACCCCAGCTGTCAAGAAATCCGATGGACGTTGAAGTATTTTATTAAAAAATTGACAGATACTAGCTAACAATACGTGAAACATGTGTGTAGATTTTTAAAATGACCGATAAGCTTTCACTTGCTATACTCCACTCATTGTTTGCCAGGAGATCTTAACTAGTTAGTCGACCCACAGTGCAATTATGCGTGATTAAATATAATTTTGGTTAAGGGTGAAGGACCATGCAGTTCACTTGGGACGTGCAAAGTATATACATTGAGATCCTTTGCATATTGCATATTCGTGATGCTCCATCACCACATCCCAAATGCATTTATCTCGTTAACAGGTGTGGTAAACGTGTTATTTCCATTTGGGAATAATTATACGGTGTCCAGTTTCAGAAATAACGTAGGACTCGTTGCCATAATTATATACATACGTCTCGACTTTACACCTTAACCCAACAATTCATAAAACCTGTAAATTAGAATTTAATTGAGCATGAAGCCATCAAAACACTTTAACGATGGCATCATTTTTCGTTTAAAATAAAAACAAGAAAACGTGAAAGTTTTATAATCTAAACGTGTAATTTAGTTAAATAAAGACGTTTTTTTGTGTATGAAAAGGTTAAAAGGATCGCGTATAAACTAAAAACCTAGTGGCCGAAATATTGTAATAGGAAAAAAAGGTGTTGTATAAGAGGCTGGATTCAAAAACATGTTTTTAATCCGTATGTAAGCCACTATCAATTATGTTTATTTAATATAAGATTTTTTTTTGTAACCAACCAATTTAGACAGACAGGCCATTGTAATGGATTTAAATTAGCTTATAAAAATGTGGCAGAGATAGTGGAATATAGAACGATACAGATACAGTTACATCTATCCAGTTATCAATTACAAGTTATCATTTCAACTCGGCCTGACGTCCATTTAAATGCCTATACAGCAATGATAAATGCTTAAAAATACACTGTGACGTCGAGTACGGAAACATCCAATTCCAATAATAAATTACTGCATCTCCATGCTTGTTGCGCCTAATTAAATTGCTGGCATTTGCTTCGATAGATTAATTTTATAAGAGCGGAAGATTAAACCGAATGCAACGTATTTAAGTGTCCTAAACAAGCTAGTTGGCGACAGTATACATTAATCTTCAGACGAGAGTATAAAAAGCTTGTTTTGTGTAACCTTAAAAAAAATGTCAAAGTGTATGGGTTGTTACCGAGCTCATCAAAGAAGGATTACACAGTTGAAAGATGGAACAAATTTAATTGGGCTTTCTATATGGAAAAGCGCGCGTCTCAAGATGGCGACTTATAGGGAATCTGTCAACTCCAAAACACAACAACAACACGATTCGAATCAAATTGTTACACTGAAGATACCGAAATTGAAAGAAAAGTTTTTTTCTCCACATAATCTAGTTTGTCCTTATAACACTCCAGACCGATTTTCTCTTATGTTTATCAGCCACACCTTATAGATATACACGTATAGATTTTGCACTGACATTTTTACTGTGATTATAGTATGAGTGGGAATCTTATGTGGGAATGGTGTGGGTGGACACCTGTTAACTACACTAACTAACTGCAGATTTAATTTGCAATGACATACGTTATCGAATTTTCAATTCATCGTTTATTCTCTATAAAACAGGAGCAATATATCAAAATGAAATGAACAACAAAAGTATGAGCAACAGGATAAAGTTATGAATACTTCCGCCGGTAAAATATAATGAAAGATATCAAAAACATGCATGCAGAACGTGTTAAAAATAATAGAATTTCTCATAAATTAGTGTCGGAGTCTGACAGAAAACACTGCAGCACTTCCTCATTGTAACCCGAATAAAATGTATTCATTTTGAGTGCAATACTTTGGAAAGTATCTGATTGTTACTCCATGCTGAATCTCTCCTCTAGTTGAATCAGATTCATACTGAGAAACTCAATGGGGATTTAAGAAGATGCCATTGGAAGTCACTTGCAGTAAGATATACTTTTTGCGTATAACTAGTGCATAAAATCAGCATGATTTTAATATGTAATAATGACAGCATGCAGTTTCTTGTATCAGCAGACACTTGTAAGAGTCCAACCAAGTTTTACTATTTTTCAAAGTAGCTCAGGATGAGATCATGAATAGCGATGGTCACCAAGTGTGACTACTGTATCGGCTAACCCAGATCTCACGCCAAAGGGTAGAGATGTCAGGGTTATTTGTTTCATTGTCGGCGTCCCCAGATTTTGAATGTTGAGATGCCAACAGACGGACCACTGTCAAAATCCATTTGCAGTCAAATTTTTCTATTAATATAACGATTTCCTCATTGGTTAGGAGGAGTGCCCCCTCGACCGTCCATTCATGCATTTCAACGTGTTGGCCACACGTTTCATTCAGCCCTGTATGGAAACAAACTTAACCCCTAAAGAGGCTAGAATTTATACGTATTCTATACATCGTGAGGCTATATTATTACACGTTTTGGCAAATTGAGAACAAAAACCTTGGGTTATTAATGCTAGACGATATTGATATGATGTTGTTGTTCATATTTTTAAATCATGTAATTGTACTGACAATTAACGACAGCTAGTAACTAAACTCGGTTTATCCTGGAGTTGAGGCAAACACATTATGACCAAAAACAGGCTTCAACCTAGAACTAAACAGTACAATTGTTTCGGAACAGTAGAATTGTTTCAACACCTTCATTACATGTATTATCCACTTTTCTCTGCTCCCCGTATCTCCACAAAAAAAGACTAAACGAAGTTTTATGTGTAGAAAAGTAAAACAGTTTCTTCCGCATTTTTGACTTTGATGCAACTCAAGTGATGATTTAGGAATGAGTCAATGGACTCTTGATTAGATAGAAAGGAAAAATTAGCAACGGGTTCCACTATTACGTTGGTTGTCATAGCCGTGTAGCTGAAATGCAATCTTAAAGTAATAGGAGTTCAGTGGCCTAAACATGACGGATATGCTCGAAAATGAAGTATGCATGCGTAAAAGATTGATCACGTGTCCTTTCCGGTTCCTATTTCTCAAAAATCCACCATCTGTAGAGGAAGGGTTGTCAATCCCACCCTATTAATCGTCATCTACGAATAATAATTTCACAAATGAGCTGGTGTGGCCATGTTGAAACATTATATCCAGAACTAACGAGCGATTAACCCCATCCTTAAATTAATTTCAGCTCGTTCCTAATTATTAAAGATGGCCGCGTTTGACGTTCTAATAACTCACGCCATGCGGGTTGGCCACTCATCAATTCATTAAAAAAGTGGTTTATTTTCCTTATTTATTAACAATTAAAAAAAACCGACCCTATGAAATAGTTCCTCGCATTGGGAAAGTTTAAATAAATAAACGAGTGCGCGGAAAAATGCGAGGGGTTGCCGGTTACAAATAAGTGTGTTTATATTTGACGACTAGAAAAATAATGTGCCAAAAAGCGTTATGGATGCCTGCCAAAAATGAAAATAAGATCAAAGTATATATACGGTATTAGAGGGCCCGACTCAAAAATTCAACTTAGTGTACTTTTGTTTTTCCAATTTTGTTGGATTCGTTATCAAGAAAATAGCATAAAAGCCACAAAATATGCATATACAAAAATGGGGATTAGTTCCATAAGCAAATTACATATTATTTACAAATTATGACATAAAATGATTTATATATGGTTTTAAGTATATAATGAAAATTCACATTTAATACGGGAATTCCCCCCACACTATAGTATTAACTATAGTGACTAGAAAAATCTCGGGGGAAAAACCGAAATTATGCAAATAATGTAAATGGTGTATATGCAAAATCAAATTATGAAATTAATGTAATTTTGTTAAAATTAAAAAAAAAAGTATGCTGTACATGAAAACAGTGAACTTGCACTTTGAAATTCCAACATCGAATGTCACACGAAAGATTAACTAATAACAAGGGAAATCCCCTCAATTGTTTTTTACTTATAGGGATTTTCCTTTATTTTTAAATAGTATACAAACGGTTGTTTAAAATCAGCACTTTGCGCACACCAAATTGCCAACTGGTGTTTTCGCGAGATTTAAAAATGGGACTGCAAATGTTTTTTTTTTTTTTTAAAAGTGTTCTACATTTCCGAGTCGTTGACATTTTTCCATTTCATGTTGTTTTTTTGGTAACACGGTTCACGAGGAAACAATAATGGATATTTGTGAGGAATCTATAGCGGAATGAATAGCAGATGAGAGATCGAGGGAGATAAAAACAAGAAAAGACGAGAAGGAAGACGAAAGACGAGATGGTGACATGGTGACATTTTAAAAGGAACAAAGCGGTTTTTCTTCACAATGTGAAAATTCCCTGACAATGAATCGATGAAATTGAATCCAGGATGCATTTACGTCACAAATTTCACATTTAAATGGCACTTGTGTAATCGGAGGCCAGAGGTCAAACGCCCACGCGCCGTTCGAACGATGGCTTTGACCTGAATTAGCCGTATTCCGGTAGAGCGCCCTCTAACGGCGTATGTACCTTATTCGTGGCATTTTCAAAAACAACCACGCGTTATTGAAAGCACCAGAAATGAGTTATTTGTTTTAGCTAGAAGCTAAATGCGTGGCAGGCTCATTAACATTTGCTAAAGGTTCATAGGCTATCGGGGTGCACTGAACAGGGTTAATGCTAATTGAATTAAAAGTTTACAAGTTATTTTACGAGTCCCAACAGCCGAATCCAGGACAGAAACCTAAAAAGTCAAAAGCATAACTTAACCACACAGAGAAAATTCACTTAACCACCTAACCTAAACAAACCAAACCTAACCTAAAATAAAAAAAACTAACTTTTTATGACAGTGAAATTACAATTTGTGCTTTTGTCCTTTTGGGCTTAGGGGCCATTCAAAAATTTTGTCACAACTAGGGTGGTGGGTGGGTTGTTTGTTTGTTTTTGGGACAATTGTGACCAAGGGGTGGGGGGTGGTTCGGTAATGTGACATCACATAATCAAAATTTATTTCAAACGGTAAAAAATATGCAGTCAAATATTTTTTTAACATTTAAAATTTTGAATAGCAGTCGGGAAAAACGATTTGGGTCCTGCATGTGGTAACTCAAAACTTTCTTCCCGATTGCTACTCATCAATCATGAGTCATGTTCTTCACTATTAAATAATTGCTATTTTAAAATTTATAGCAATCTATTATTTAATATAATGTTATTAATATCAACATTGGTTTCATTAATTTAAAATTAAGTTTTTTAATATTTTTAAGTATTTTAACAAATAAAATTATAAAAGAATACAGAATTATTAAAAAATAATTTTGGGGGAAAACGACGGGTCGTGACATCATTATGGATGGGGTGTAGTAAAATTTGTGACAATTGTGACAAAGGGGTGAGGGGGTGTTTAAAAAGTGGCAAAAAAGTGTGACATAATTTATGGATCACCCCTTAGGACCGCATACATCAACAATAATTGGTCATGATAGACAAGCATGCAAAGTTTCAAACTTAGTTCTCCATTTTGGAGAAAATTGGGAGTTTTATTCGTAGATTTACAGTCCATTGAAGGCAGTTTTGTGACGTTCTAGGTCGTGGGACCCCCGTGTCTGAAACGGATGAGCGGTGTCACCCTGGTGACAGCCCAGGGGAGGCAGTCGAAATGCAGGAAGTGGACCCATTTATGCCGCAGCACAGTTGCGCGTGTCAGCACACAGAATACGTGAAACACAAGCGAAAATCCCTGGAAAACCACAGGCCGGAGCGCCCTTGGTGGCGCCCAAGGAACTGGGCCTATCTTAGGTCTTCCGGTAAAAAAACCTCACCTTCGCCACCCTCCTCACCCACGAGCGATGGCACCCTCAACTCATCTTCACCTCATCAATGTCACCCCTTAAGAAACACCGGTAAAGATTGCTGAAAAATAAAAAAAATTGTACCCCTGGTGACGATGGCTTTTTTCAAGTCTTTGTCTTTACAGAAATCCATTTGAAGTCCAATGGAAAGTTGGCCATCGCCGAAACGGTGCTGGTACCGAACGATGCCAGCCATTCGGTGGAAATGCTACCTGTGACGACAGCCATCCAGAAAGAAGCGGGTGTCATGGCCGTCGCTGTAGCAGAAGACGCCAGCGGGTCTCCCGAGGAACCGACGAGGGAAACCTGGGACAAAAGGATAGATTTCCTGCTGTCCATCATCGGGTTTGCAGTCGACTTGGCCAATGTCTGGCGGTTTCCGTACCTTTGCTACAAGAATGGAGGAGGTTAGAATTTGTCCATCATTGGACTAATGGTCAAATGAGGTGCTTTTTTGTGCTGTTTTCATGAGATCAGCAATAAGTTTCTGTTGCCACTGACCAAATGGAATTGACGACGGACTTTAAATGCCCCTTGTGAAAGCATACTCATGAAGCCTCCTTCTTTGTCCCACAAACTCAAACCATTCAACAAATTCTTATTACAACAAAATAAGCAGTTTTCACATTTTCATTTAATTGTGTATACCTTTTATGGTACATGCATATTTCTGGACCACTTTGTCTAAGGGGGTTTGGTACCCTATGTATTTAAATGGTAAAATTTGCACTTCACCCAATTTTCAAAATAAAAAAGTTTCAATAAAATTAAAAATGTATACACATTCTTT
>JAQGBW010003071.1:0-17389 GCA_034698625.1 Julus scanicus
TCAATGTTTGTAAGTGTATGTTTGTTGTGTATGTTTTTTGTGTGGTAAATTTCTTTTGGTGGATACCCACCTTAAGAGTGACGGCAATGTCTAACAGAGGTTGAATACACATTTGATGACAAAAAAGACGAACGAGTCAAACTTGAGAAAATTGGGGGAGAGTTGTACATTTTAAAACAATGGTAAAACTTGGCTAGAAGCGCTATGTATGGCATACTTAGAACAAAAATCCATGGGAAATTTTTAAGAGTTTTGATTGCTGTATTTCCTGTTGATGGAAAGAAAGTCGTTTTCTTATTTATAGGGCAGAAATGAAAAGGTCCATTTCGATTTTGCCCCTAGGCATACTCAGTTCCCCTCTCATTTTTTTTTCTTTTTTCTTGCGTTTGTGAGAATGATCGTTTCTTGCAATTGCACAAATAAATTGCTTATTGAACGGGTAATTGCTGCCTGCTGCAGGAATTGATGATCTGAAGATGTAGCCAGCAATTGTTGTTTTTTTTTCTTTTCGGATCCGGAACCAATCTCCGATATTGCCTTCTGTCAGTCTGTTTGCGGTTTGCTCGAGGTGCAACCACTTCTGCTGACATTTGTTCATTGAATGCTGTCATTTTGCTCGGATTTACCTCCGGGGGCGCTGCTTGCAAACGTCGAAAACTACACGTCACTGAGGGTGGGTTTTCCTTTCTATCCTGGAAAATTTCTGTTGAGATATTGCCACTAATAAAGCTAACGTTGTTGAGCATCTCCACAGAACATCCCTTCCTCCTTTCGGATTCACTTGTCGCTTTGGAATCACATTGGATTGCATTGTGCAGACATGCTGAGAACGTGAAGCTAGTTTGATTCTCCTGTGCTTATGAATCGACATTAACCTATGTTGATGAATTCCTCTCTTTCACTATATTCAGATATGATGATTCTCGAAATACTATTCTCGAATTAATTGTGTGATCTACTATGGTACGCAAAAAAAAAACCATCGTTGAAGGAACATTGTTTAAGAATATTCATTCCCATGTTTTACTTTTACAAAAATTGCTCCATAATACGATTTAGATTTAAACCATTTTGCAATGTTAGCAAGCCCAAAACAGCGGTTTTCACGGTTTTCATTGGCACATTATACATCATTTCCTCCCCTCTTCACTCCACTAAACCCCTTAATGCAACGCGACCCATTACATCTCGTTGCACTGAGATGTTACTCATTATATCGTTCTTCGGCCAAATGCTTTTTCTGGCAAGTGCCTCAGGTGGCGCCATTCTCACGCTGTTAGCCTTGTTGATGGATGCTTGTTTTCGTCGTTTCTTCGACGATCCGATAGACGCATGATTGAAGACAAATATTTTTCAACGATTGATTCTGCAAGTTCCGATGAAGGACGACTACTATCTTGAACACGTGATGCCATATACCCATTTATGGCGAAATTTTCTTATTTCCAACAACCCAAAACTGTACAAGTTCTGCACGTGACGTTTTCATTCAGATTGTTAAAGGTAATCTGCTGTCTTATAAGACAGCAAAATAATTAACAGTACCTAAAACCTTAAGCAAAAAGACAGAAATCAATGGTTCAAGTTTTAATCCTAATAACATGACTCGTACTCCACAAGTATTAGAACAAGAAACTGGCGCCATAAGTACATTTTTGAAATTGTGGCGGGGGTAAAATTGCTCCTAAATTTCGTTAAATTTAGCTACCGTAACATTTAGATGTCCATTCGGTTCTTAGCCTAGAAACGTGCATGAGGGGGAGGGGGGAGAAAAGCACCAAACTGATGATTGAACGTATGTCCCAACTCTGGAAGTGGTGGCGACAGTTTGCATGCAGAAACGCTGTTAGTAGTCGTAATCTTGTGCAATCTGACCAGAGGCTGGCAAAGCTGAACCGAAGCATTGGGTCCTCCGCACGAGAACCTGTTTTATATCTTTTGGTGAACAGCTAGGAACTTCAGTGGCATTCAGGCTCTTCCAGAGGTTGGACGGAGGTGGAAAGTTACTATCCATTACGTTGGTGAGGTTCTGGCAAACCAGGCAACTTAAGTTGGTCATGTCTACATGTTTGTCATCTGCGGCACAGATTCCCTCTTTCCTTGTGGTTTCGTTGCTCCACAAGTGGCTCTTGACAGGACTATTTTCCAGAAATTGACGAGAGGTGAACATGACATCATAGCAGACGCGAGGGTCCTTTAGCGCCACAGTCTTGTGCTTTATCTGGATGCTATTGAACGACATGTTGTGCAGCGGGTAGATGGTTGGTGCTGCTTGATCTTGGAAAACGATTATGTCGTTCACCCTGAGGCTAATCTGACAGGTCAGCCCACTACTTTCGAAATCGACAGCTGGAATTAAAATGTTCACTTCTTGTCCAAATGGCGTCATGAAGCTCAGGGTTATGCCGATGTCACCATTGTCAACATTCCTGAGGACGGTGTGGTCCCCGATCAGTTTCAAAGAGTAGTTCTTGGCGCATAAGTTCCTCAGCTCTGTCAAGGGCTTCTTAGCTTGTTGCTTTACGAGCGGCCCAAACGTCAAGTTATTGTTCTTGATAAACTCCCTCGGCAGAAATCCTATAATATGAGAGGATATGTATACAGTTTTTATTTTTTTCTGTAAAGTTTCTGTAAGTTGTTGCTGAGGATTTTTGTTCCGTATACAAAGCATTTAATGTACTTACCTGATGCAAAATAAGATGAAGAATCTGCATTATCTTTCAAAATACGTGAATGAAAACCGTTGAATTTACGTAGGCTTGAACCTTGAGGCTTGCAAGTAACCGAAATAATTTTGTTAAAAGCTTTCAAATACAGGATTGACTTATCTTGAAGTTCCAAACAAGGCTCCGGAAATTTTGGTTTCAAGGTACCGTTGAACGAGTGTATGATGTTGCCTGTATATTTTGAAAAATTGGCTAGACTACTTGGAAAAGGGAATACTAATATTATTATAATCAACAATGATGTGATTGTAAACATTTTTCAGCTACTCGATGTGTAATGACCAAACACAACGGGTCGGCTTTAAATTATTGTAGAGAACACAAAATATTGCCGCCAAAAAGATATGGAATTCCTGCATGCACAACACCTTTTTTTCCATTTTTTTTAAAAAAAGTTTTCTTTATTTTAACGTATCATGCTCTGAAGGCATATGAGTTTTAGAAAATCTTCACGTGCTGCCATGCATTTTTTTAAACTACAGTAGTTACTAGAGAGTCCAAGTTTCCAGTTATGATAACCCTAATGACTCTGATCTGTTTTTTTCTGTTTTATAATATTGTGGTTGTTTCTTGTTTTTTTAAGAGAAAAGCTGTAGAGAGTTTAATTAATTCTCTCGTGCGTTACTGTATGCCGGTGCACATTTAGGTGTGCCATGGAAGTTTTCTGGATGGAAATACAAATTGTAAAAAACCCCATTAAAATACACCTTTTAAACAAGAAAAACAATTTCATTCTAACCCAGATATCTCTTTATTTCTTTTTTTTTTGTGTATCACAAGAATGTTAACGCGATATTGTGTGGCAAAGGTTGAAAAACACTGTCTTATATAGTAAAGAGCTTTAATATCGCCTCACAAAAGTATATTGATGTGTACTTTAATGTTAGTTTTATCGCTCTGATAACAGTATTTCTCTATTAACTCGAAGGATTGAAGCAAAGGTTCATTGCAGGTTGTTTCCTGTATAAATCGTTCTTACTTCCGATACACCCAGAGATTGTTGACCTGCACGAATTTCACTCCATATCTTTGAACAACATAAGATACATCAGTGAAGCAATAACATTTTGTCTTACTTTTTACGCCTTTATTTGTACTAACTTGTGTCTAGGTTAGGGCAAAGGAATGTTTTCGTATATTGGTGGCACTAAGAAGTTTTTGAAAGTTTTGTTAAAAGCTGCAAATGTAGCTTCTCGTGAATTTTTGTTTGATGTTTGTGCTTTGTATCGTTTTATCGAATTCTAAAGTTTATGCTAATTAATGTCTTTGTTACTTTTAATTAGGCTCCAGAAGATCAGCCGCAAACGATGCACTTGCTGACCCCATTCATGTATGTCCACAGCGTCTACAACAACATGATGGACCGAATGTCTAGGATAATGAGTGTTAGCTGGTCATTTTATATGCAAACTGATAATGGAAAAGTAGTGGTGTTGCAATCCGAGCCGGAAATCATCACAGAATACCTCGACATGGATGATGGCGATGGTAAGATAAAGGGCACTTTCCCTGCTTACAAGCAGGCAAATGTAATTTGTGAAAGGCTTTTCGCCCTAGACAGTGATTTGAGGAAAATCACACCATTTACAATACCCATGATTGCTTCATTTTGTTAATGGCATGGGTAGTGTGAAGCATTTGCTCCAATTGACAGAAGAAACTTGATTTTAAATATATGTTGTAGTCCTTATTCATATGCAGTGTGTTCATGAAGGTTTTGCAACTAATGGAGGGGTAAAACATAGTTACTTGCAGAAAGCCACTAATGGCCCTATGTATTAATGAAGAAACATTACATTAATAACACTTCCATTGAGCGGAGGTGGAAAAGAAATTTAAGATGTGCCTAAAATTGTTCGGGCATCGATTTTTGTATAATATGGCAACCGCAGTATTTCTTGGAATAAGTGTTTTATGAACGAGTCAAGTATTTGCTTTTTATGGGGATGATTAAGGGAAATGTCACCTCTTAAAAGTTACCAACTTGAGAATATTAAAGCGAAAATCTTTTTAGAATTCTTCTTCTTTGGAACAATTTAAAGTGTTTTAGGCGATTGAAGCTGGTTGGCACATTTTAAAATAGGAACACATAAATAATTCTGTCTTGATGTGCGTCATATCACAATAATGTGCTGCACAATTTGCAGTTCTAAAGTTTAAATGCGACCATGGTCTAATCTATTAACTTGTGTTTTTAATATCTTTGGTAAGTAGCTTTTTGTGTGCACTATGTATATATACGAACATGCTATAGATTGGGAAACGTTCAAAGCATACTAAAAAGAATTACAACAAGTTTTTTATTAATGATTTTTTTTTGTTCAAGATACCTCATGAATGTTGTCAAATAAGAATTAGATTAACTTCTAGGTCGCTAATTCATTTTAATTCTAATTTTAGATAAGAGCAAAGATCCCAATTCGGAGGGCGCTGACGACTCGTTGATAATTTCGTCCCTAGGAAAAAGCGCTGGAGCGTTTCAAGGAAGCAAGAGCGAGGACCCTGATTCTGTGCCAGACATCTACTTCTACCACCAGCAATCGTTGAGCAGCGATACTTCTTCCAACGAGCTTCCTGTAAGGATAACAGTCAGTGCTTACGCCACCAACGAGGAGGTACATTCGGTAGACTGGCTGGGTTGCGTATCCCGAAAGTCTGGTCTCCCACGCTGGCTGCTCGGCCTCATCATCTTTCTTTCCGCCATGGTCATGGTGTGGCTGTGTTTCGCAACGACTGTAACTGCACCGGAACAACATGTCAGACAGGTATGGTATTCTGCACGGCCTTATGTTTGCGGCCTGCTACAGTTCGTATCTTTTAAAGCCATGATTTAAGTTTTGCTGGTATTGATAGTGGCACAAGGTTGTGCATGTTCCCGTTTTATTTTCCAAGAATAGTTTAGATACGCTACCTCCTTTGCAAAATATTTAGCTTTTTTATGTAAGTATGCAAGAATGTGCCCAGTGGATTCGAATTTCAGAAAATGCATTTGGAAAATGTCTTATACCCATATTTTAAACCCTTCCGATGAACATCTGTTACTTTACTGTTGCTATTTGATGCGCTTTATTTTTTTTAAACACGTATAGTTATTACTGAGTTTTGGTAATGCATGTAGTACGTCCAGGCATTCATCCATTCACTAACTCACATTCTGGTATGTTTACTTGTTTAACCTATGAAGTCAAATTAGTAATTTTTGTGGCCTAATTTGACCAATGACAAGTGCTGCATGCAATGTCTTTATAAATCAATACACATACATACACCCACGCCTATATAGCACACAATTTTCCCCGTTAGCCGTATAAATATTTAATAAAGTTTTGTGCCGGGCCCATAGCTCGCTTATATCAAAGTTGTTATACCGCAACCTTGTTGATTGTTTGCATGGTTGCAGTTTTGTTTCCATCTCCCAATTTGTTCGCGTTTACCAAGGTTACAATGACTCAGGGTGTGGCTTTATTTGCTTCAGTGCTCTTCACGACACAAAAACGTTAAGGTCCATGGAATAATTGAACTAATTCTGGTTTTAATGAATTGTGAGCAGTCCCTTTTGTTGTCGTGTTTAGTGCAATTATCCTCACGATGGACATTTGAAAGAAACGTTTGCATATTTTCCAGATTGAAACGTATTTGGCTTAAATATACCAAATGGGGTTTCTGAAAAGTATTATGCATTTTTTTAATGTTGTAGGTAAAGTTTTATCATGTCTGTTGATATTTCTCAGATGGCTGAAGTTCATTTATGTTTATACATGATAAAAATTATCATCGTGCATTATACCAAAAAAAAAATATCTTGAAATTCGACTTTGGACAACGTTTTATTTTTCAAAGCTCACACAGTTCATTGCACCAATATCTTTCAAAGTTATGGTAATCTTGCATAATTATTACTTTACAGTTATTTTGCCAAAATTGTTAAATAGTGGTAGAATGCTAGTGTGCATGTTGATGATAATATATAATGTTTATTGCATTGCATATTTACTAAGCTTAAACTTTTGGAAAAAATTGTTGTTATTTTTAATCATTTTGTGAAATTGCTTCAAATTTATTAAAAATTATTCTTTTGCTTTTTTCCTTCACTAGATGCTTAGCGTGAATGGTGATTTGGAATACCTTACTTCGACAGCAGCCCAGCAGGAAAAAGTGAAGATACAGCCATTATACGAAAGAGTTTTAACTGACGATTGTATCATCAAAGTTAAATTGGATCAGGCGTAGAAGACGATGGCTTTTGCGCACGTCCATCACGTCGCACGTAAACTTTCAATTCACCCAAAGACAAGAACAGGATAAAAAAAATTGTACATAATGATAACTAATATTATGAATGATTGGGGGGAAAAAAGACTTTTTAGCATTGTCCAGTAATTTGCAGGCGGATCAACTAAGGGCACTTAGTTTGCCATCTGTGTCAAATAGATGGTTGCTGACCAAATGGAAGGTCAAATCCCTAATCGCCTTCTCCCCATCCAAGATTTTACAAATGGTCAGCGGATGTCACACGTACCACCTTGTGAATTCCAGCCATACACTTTTATAGCTGGATTTTTGCTCACTTTTACTTGCCGCTGTAGAATTTGTCCCGTTTTCTCGTTTTTTCTCCTCGGTTTCTTTGTTTTTTTGCAGTTAATTCATCGTTTTGGATCTTCTCAAATTATCGGTGGGGAATTTAATGAATCGACAAAGTCGTTTTTCAGGTAATTTACGATTAAGTCGTTTCCTACGATACTCTTTGTTTGTGATTTTTAAGATAAGATTCGTTTTTGAATTGTACGGCTTGCACTTCGTCTGCTGTAGCATTGGATATGGCTTCAGAATTTGAAATAGTAAATTGTTTTCTTTAACCAAATGCTCTTTTCTTGAAACATTCTGGTTTGCCTGCTTTTATTCTTGGACTCAGCATATGTGAGGGTGAGTAAATTGATGTTTTGAGGTATTTTAAGTGCTTTTCATCACTTTCAGGTGTTTTAATGAAGAGACAGCTGACCAAAATGAATTATTATAGAAAATTAGTTTCATCTGCAGCAGGTATGTATATGTGAATATGTGACTTATACTCATACAAATTATGTTTCGTCTATATGAAGTATTCTAGCCTTTAGTATACTTCTGGTATGAATTATTTATGCCCATAGGCAAACGAGCAGATTTTTTCAACTTTAAAACTAACTCTAGTAATAGCCGGAAACTAATTCGTGTAGGGTGAACTTACTTGTGTGTAAGCTCTACAGCTAAACATTTTTTAGCATTTGAGATTTATAATATAATTGTTATAACGAATTACGCTTAAAGAATATTGAAATTAGAGAAATATCAGTACCTATTCTAACTTCTCAAAACAATGTGCAATGTGAGGTTGTCGTTTTTCCTAAAATCTTTACAACTTAGCAGTATCTGTGTTAGGCATGTTAAATATATCTTTGAATTTTTCTTCAATATAGTGAACTGGTGGAAAGGTCCCATCAAGTTGAAAACACGTTTGAAATAATACATTTTTTTGTTAGCACTGATTTAAACTACAGATAGTGTTATTTCTAATACAAAGTTATGAGAAGGTTTCCCACGTCCATATGGTTAAAGTAAATGAAACTGTCAATAGTTGTAAAAATTGTCAACTATTTTATTATTGCCGTTATTATTAGTTCCATCAGTGGATAAGGAACTGGCTCTTCAAACAAAATTGGATACAGTTGTCATTGCCATCATTATAAATGATGATTCAGACTATACTAGTATTTCAGTTGAATGACGAGTATTTTAGTAACTAATTGTGTAGGATTATTCCAATTTAATCGAGTAGTTTTAGCAAAATACTTTATTTAATTAGTAAAATTGTCCATTTTGCTCTGTATTTTTGATTAAGTAATGCCCCGCCTATGCCCACTAAAAATTAGCTTTTTAGGCTGAGAAATGCTATGCTAGTATTTCAGTTGATTTAGTAGCTCTAAAGAGTCAGGACTAATGCACTCGACTAAAGCAAATCGTTCAAACCTGTTTAGTTATTATGAATGTTTTTGTGCATTGGTATGGGGCGCTACTCGACTTCAAAAAATTGATCAAAAATGTATTTTCAAAACTTAATTTATCTGTTCGTGTACGTTTATACTAGCATAGTCTAAACCATCCTAAACAGGTTTGAACGCTTTTCTTTAGACGAGTGCATTAGCTGTCGCCAAGATTTTGTTGTGTTAGAGGCACTGTGCTGTGTATGAACACTTTTAAGCTACTAGTAGTTAATCACGTGTCACTGTACTAAAATACTAACATAATCCGAATCAGACTTTAAAAGTGCAGGCTCATGTTCATGTACATTTTTGAATTTCCCGCGCATGCGAATGTGCATGAGTGTTATCGCCATCTGGCGAGTCAATATTAAACCACGATATCTGGTATGAAAACGCGCCAAATTTAAACGCCTCGTAGCGGCCATGACGTCTGTTATGGCGCTTCCAATAAGAGCCGGTTAACAAGCATCACTCCATAATGGACTCTTCCATATCATTTCCTCGTATGTTTATGCTGTGTACGGTCGCTCGGATGTGCAGTACCTCCTCGATCATATCCCATTCGCCCAAATAGTGCAAAAATGGCGGCTGCGTTCTTCGATTTGGATAAATGCGGCTGTAAACAAGTGTAACTCGCGCGTTCACGGGGGCCGCGAAACGGCCGAAATTGAGTGATCATGACATCCGAAAGGTAAGCCATCCATCGGTTCCTTAGATTACCTTCCCGTTCATCGTATTTGGCCATCGGTACTTGTACCTATGCACCAGTCTTTTCAGTTCCTTAAATTTTAGCAGGGAAATTTTGGTCATTTTCGATACTTCCAGATGCTCCTTTTCCGCTCCGGAGCGCTGGATGGCAGTCGAATGAGAATCTCTCGATTCGATCGTTCAGCTACTTGACGAGGGAAAACATTATCTGGAGTTGTCCCTTTTAATTCTTTCGGATATGATCACATTTCCTCATTTTTTATTCTCTCCTGTTATTTTCACTTTTAATCATTGTGCCTATTTGATAAGATAAAAGATGGATTAGCATCATGTTGTTAATTAAGTTTAAAATTCGAGCTACTTCACTGCTGATCCTAGATCGGTATACTACCTCCTATAGGGTCATATAAGGCCAGTCTTATCAGTTCCTTGTCATTGTTACCGTTATGTTATCCTTCAAAAATAAACAATATTAGTTTGGGATCTTATGTTACGTAATACGAAAAACATGTTTATATATACGGTATTGAGTCCAGCTGGTCAATGGCTCGCCATCTGTAACTCAGTTTTACTTAGGTTGATGGATGCTATGAGTCCTATGATAACCCAATTACACGTTACCATAGTGCGCATCATCTATCTTTAAGTATGGATAATGTTTGTCTAAGTTTTGTAATATTACGTCTAAGCTCATTGCAGTAGTGGTGTATTAAGGACAGGACAGGTGAGATGACAGATGGCATACATAGGTTTAACGGATGATCACCTCTATACTACTTTATAAAATCATGGATTAATTAACTTGTTTTCCCTTCTTCCAGTTATCTGTACTACGACATACATATTTATCTGTTTTTGAGTAAGAAAATTGTATTCTGGAGTATATACATGTATCACGGCATTGAATCTAGGCGTGATTGCAATCCAGGATGGGTGGCAAGTTTCCCACCATTACATCTGGCTTACTTGACGTTTTAATAATAGCTTTAAAAAGCCATACGTTATATATTTATTATATTATATACTGGGATGATAGGACATGTTTTTCGTAGTTTGAACTTTCCTGTAACATACTGCATTGCAGGCTCACGTGTCCTATATGTTCGTAAGCAGGTAACACAGGTTAATCTTATTATAACTCTCACTACTTTCAAATTAAGGGCAGAACATGAGCTCATATGGTTAATGACGAGATACTCCCATTAGTGTAATGAGTATAATTAGCAGAGTGACTAACTTAATAATTTATCAGAATCACTAATCTTGAGTTTTGGTGCAACCAGCTGTAAATTCTGGTGTTTATCCCACGCATCGATACATTCGTTATGTATGTTTTAAAAGAAGAGTTTCAGGAAGTCGTTTGGAGGAAAGTGTTGATTGTAATTTTTGCATTTTTGTCCTCAACCCCCCTCCCCATCTCAAGTGTGAGCACGATGCTCTCATGCTCTTAGATAAGTCTCGTCTTCACCATTTGTCCTGCGTTTACTTCCTATTTGTTTATGTTTATTGTATCCCTCTACTAACTTGTCATGATTTGTGGGGTGCTGACCAGCGTCTACATGATTGAGTTAGTACCAGCTGTCCATTTCCTAAAATATAAATATGGCTAAAAAAAGTAGGCCAGTCATATTCTCGGTTAACCGCTTTCTGCATGAATATCGTAAAACTTGTCAGCTGAAATTGTGAACGCAAACAACTCACGATTCGTTATCAGGACGTGGGTTTCTGCGTGTTTAATTTATCGAAAATGACCGTTCAGCCTCCGCATCATAACCCCTGTGGCGCCTGGCTGCTTGACCAATACGTTATACTTTCACTGGCATAATTTTTTTTTCTTTTTTATTAATATCAGACCTGGGTCGAGTGGCAATAAATGCGACTAAATTTATTTTTGCACGCATCAGCCTCGCTGCTGAAGCACTCTGTCGAATGCAATTTGTCTTAATCCAAGGTTGCATTATGAAATGTAACCTTTTCATTGAGTCTGTTCTTGTTTATCAAAACCTACAGTCGCAGTAACTGCAATGAATTAAATGACAGTACATGTACATCCTGGACTGTTAATTAGCAAAGGAAATAATTTCGCAATCATAACGTTTATTGGGAAAAAATCTGATACAGAGCCATTGTTTATATAAATTGCGTCATGGTAATTAAAAGATAATTTTTGCTATTGTTGATGTTGTTGTTGTTGTCGTTGTTGTTTGAGCTTAAATAGGTGTTATCGGGAATTTTCCTAAAAAAATAAAAATTACATTTACCAGCAATGCAGTTTGGATGTAGGGCAATCTATGTCCATTTATAGTTGAATTTAAGATTCTCAATTAACATAATTCAATTTTTGACACACTCTGCTATAGACTCCTTTCAGTATTAAAGACCACCTTCTTGTGAGACGCACATTGCTACATTATTGTTTACATTTAACACAAATTAACGTTTGCCTGTGATTCTTGAATTCATGACAAGTCCTATCAATGCCTTTAACGTGTTTAAATGCAGTTGCTAACAATATAATAATCATTGTTATATTAACATTGTTATTAGTGTTATTATCTTTGGTATTTCATATTTACACGAATAAACGCATCAGCATACTCTAATTATCGTACGTTTTTTTTTAAAGGAGATACAAATGATAAAACTGAAAAATCCACGTTTGAAGTGTCACAAAATTTTATTCTTAAATTTTAAATTTTTCCCATCATTAATGGGTGTGAAGTTATTTCCTAAAGTAAGTTGATGAGAAGTCATGAAATTCCAAGTTCATGGATGTTTTTGTTATAGTTAATGTTTTGACCCCGTTTTTCTTGCGATATTCTCGTAGATGCGTGCATACAGCTGACATGCGGCTTTTGCATCAGGAGGACTAACCTTCAAGAGTTTCTTGGACTTAATTATCCCAGATGCGTAAGCCGGATAGATCTT
Organism: Julus scanicus; assembly: GCA_034698625.1. Lineage (NCBI taxonomy): Eukaryota > Metazoa > Arthropoda > Diplopoda > Julida > Julidae > Julus > Julus scanicus. The sequence continues at coordinate 12,380 of JAQGBW010003071.1, forward strand.
GGTTCCGATATCTGATTTTTCCTTTACTGTAATTGGCTTCGCATTTTTCAATTTACTTCAGCTACTGATTTTTAACCACCTCATAGGATGGGATTGGAATTGCCATGGCAACGTGAAGTGTAACGCACGAAAGAATTTGTCCATTACTGCATTACATCTTAGAATAATATTAGTGTTAGTGTGGCTAAAAATATAAATCCAAAGCCGATTTATTTTCCCATTTTTCTTGGTTTTTCCCACTGGGAAGCGTGAGGCCTAAGTGTTTGCATATATAAGAGTTTTGTAATGTACTAACATGCTTTATCTGATATAAAATAGGACAACGCTTTCAAACGTGATTTATATCTACTTGCATTATAAGCATATTTGTTATGGTATCATTTTGCGCCATTATGCACAGGTAGTCGGCCTCAACATATTACTTTATCTTAATGATGTGCAACTTACAAGTAGGATAACAGGATTTTACATACTTACACCTGCACTATGCAATTTTAATCAAATCATGGCTTGTGTTAACAAAGATATGCATTTGATTTGTAGGAATGGTGTTTAAGAACAAATTTACCATTTAAACTTCTAGATATATCTGGAATTTTGTTCGTGCTAGAATGAGTTCAAACTTCAACGTCTGAATATTTTAAGAACTTATTTTTGTATGTTTTGATATGGACTTAATTAGGAATAAGATTGTGTCGGTGGCTATTGTTCGTAATGCGCATCAACCATAATATTGATCATCTTGGACCACTTGGAATAGACTGATTAATTTTGGCTTTATCTCCGAATATAAATTGTTCGTTATTTTAGATGGTTTACCGCTGTGGAAGAAATTGTGGGCTGCTGATGTGCCGTGTTATTGCTATATAGACCCGCTGCTTTTAACACCCTGTTTTTTTGGGAGTTTTTTGTCGGTTGGCCTTAAGAATTAATCGATAGTTTGCCAACATAGCGATTGTTGTTGCTAAGACTAGACCTTAATTCAGACGATCTGACTTCGCTATATAGAGAAACAGTTGCGCACGTAGCGTAACGAAAGAGTGAAACGAAGATGCGAAATTGGCAATGAGACATCCTAGCGAATATCGTTTTTTTCTCCCTCCTATATTAATACAGATGTGTTTCACTTTACGACCAGTTATACGTTTCCTCAAAGAACTAGCCTGTTGTGAATTGAGATTGGTTCCAGAAGGTTTGCAAACCAGAATGGCTCACGGAACGTTTTAACCCATTTTTTGGCTTTGTAGCTTTGTATAATTTGAAACAATGACCTGATAAGTTATTGAATACATTTTCAGCTAATATCCAGCCAGATCTGAGCTAATGTTCCTTACCTCCGCTTTTTTTTAATGTTACTGAATCTGATGATAACTCGGCATGACTAGCAGTGTTTTTCAACCGATGTGCCGCCAGGGTTCCCCTGATGTGCCGTGGAAGTTTAGAGGAAAGTGGAAAGGTTTTAACCAAAAAGTTCTTACCTAATCTTTACTATGTACTGTATATTCATAACCTGGTTACTCATTAATTCATATAATTTAGTGTCTTAAGCTAACAATTGATGAAAAATAATGCTACTATTTTTCTCTAGAACTTTTTTTTTTTGGTGTATTGCCAATTAAAGTTTACAAAATTTGGGAGAAATTTCGTGACTTCCTGATATACCGCAAAAAAAAGTTTTATAAAGTAGAACAGTACCCCTTTATGTCGCTGAAATGGAGTTTGGTTATGCTATCAGTTTGGGCCTTCACTATGCCTTATATTCACCGTGGAAATGCCTTTTTACCGAAATTTGGTTCTACATTTCATGAATTTTTTTAAAATTTCATGACTTTCTAATGTAAAAAAGCTTGGCTAAGTATATAAAGCAAGAAAATGTTCTCCTTTAATGTAGCTGGAAAAGGGTTTGTCGTGTTGAGAAAAACTGATGGCAGTGCTCAATGACAATTATGCTTCAAGTCAAGAATTTAGGACACTTTATTTTTTATTCTATAATCTTATTTATGGAGCTTTTCACATATTTCACGTCGTATTCTTTTCAAAATATTTCTATGAAGTGCTCATATCACGTAGGGCGGTTTCGTTTTTGCTCGGGCATTTACGGATGAAGGTTTTCATAAATTCGGTCATTTCCAAACAGTGACATAGCGTGTTATGTCTTTTTAAAATAGTGAGCTATTTGGGTTAAATCGGTGCTTGGTTTTTTATTTCCTTCGGTGGCCTATGTGTTGAAAAGGAGTTTTAAAAGGACCGACTTTAATGAGGCGTTTATTGGAATTTAGGTTAAACCTATATTTGTTACCTCGTAGCCGGTGTTGCAGTATTTGCATTTACTGTGCATTCGGTGCACTTTGTAGACCTACAGTAAACATATGCATAAACGGTTACTTATGCACAATTAGAATCAAGAGTGACCTGCATGTGGTCTTTGCTTTGCTTTCATTAATGAAATGTTGCTACTGAAAGTATAATAAGAATCTAAAAGGGTGTTGCACACGAATACTCACATCAGTGGTGTGTGTTTATAGAAGTTATAAACAGTTTTGATAAGAGACCGGACGTTTTCCATTAGGGAAGGAACAACATATAGTGTACTACGTGTATGCCAGATGGAAGAAGGTGGGGAAGAAAGGAACATTAAAAACAACACCGGATGTTTTTTATGGTGGACCCCCACCCCCAAAACCCACTGTTCTTCAAGCCTTGCACGAGTATGTGGAAAATCCTGATGATGGCATTTTTTAAGATGGTGTATTTACCCGTGAAGGTTGCATAGCAGACCTCGTGTGTCCGCCAGTTGATGTTTTTTTCTTGAACTCAGTTGATTTAAATGCTTACCCCCCCCCCCCCCCCGGGTTCCATCTGCTGTCTGTTCAAAATCAAGCATGGTTTTGTGACAGGAGTCAGAACGTATAAGCTCAGGCTTTCATCAGGCAACAATGGTTTTAATTCGCTCTCAAGTGGACTCGTTAGGACAATAAACGCTCGGAGGACATCACAAATTCTACGTTAATGAACACTTGGTCTACACGTGGACAATTCAAAAGGGACTCTACTGCGTTCTCAAGGATGGAGCTGTAGTCCTTATGTCCATATGGAATTCAATTTTAAAAAATCAAGCATGTATTGTTAAATTTCGAAAAATAAAGTATAGCGATATAATGGATTTTGATTCTTGAGACACTTTTTTATCATTTTACAATTGGGTTTTTTTCAGTTTAGACATTGTCAAAATTAATATGGCAGTACAATTTTCTTTAACAAAGCGTCTAGGCTAGTGTTTTTCAACTTCTATATACTAATCGTATGGTCATCATATAGAGCAGATTAATTCATTTTAAGCATGATTTTTTCTTTATCTCATTGAGCAAAGTATAGCAAACCTCCACTTAAAAAACAAATGGTTTGCCGTGATAATTGTTCATAAAGTTCAGTGTGCCGCGAGAATTTTAGATTATAGCATAGTGTGCCGGGAGCTGACACATTGTTGAAAAACTCTGGTCTAGGCTGACATTTGGCATATTTGACGACTACAAAGCCGTCCCTTGTATGTGCACGCGTGGGTTTTAATCTTATAAACAGTCCCAAATAATTCCTTCTGAAAGGCATTGTTTAGCATAGACCAAACCATCATCGTGTGTATATAATCAAAAAAGTCGGCAGTCTGGAAAGTAAGCCTTATGGCTACACTGACCTGGAGCATAAATCGCAGTCGTTTATGGACGTTCCCCGGGTAAGATTTCTTTGTCCATCCAAGCATCATCTTCCAGAAGCCCCCAGTTAAGACGCTATCGACTCGCGTGAGACATAAAAAGGTGGCTGTTTGCAGTCATGGCCAGTCTTGAGAGGGGGCGAAGGGGGAAATAGGCAGTTTTGAGAGGGTGGCCAGCACTTGAAGACTTGGAATGTGAGTGTATCTGTAGCCCTGAACTGTTGTCCGAAAGCATCTCTGGTAATGCAAGGCGATCATTCCTACTTTGTACGCCATTTGTCTTTTTGTCGCATGTGTGCATAAGGGGATGGGGGGAGGGAGGAATAGGGGCAATAGGGAGGCTCTTGGCACTCCAGAGGCTGTGTTTTGTGAACTCAGACGTTAGATCTGGAGAGCGGCCATGCATACCTCCATTTCAACATGGCTGGTCATCCGTTGGAATTGCACCGTCCCGATTTTTCACACACGAAAAAGTCGTGAATTTTATTGACACATTTCGGTGCGGGCAAATGTGGAGATGCTCGACCCACCCACCACCACCTTCTCCATCAATCCAATCATGGGATAAAGTGGATGGCTCACCACCAGCCCTTTTTTTATCTCGTTTTCTTCAGGTCTCTTCCTAGCTCCTCGTAGAAGTTTACTTCAGCTGTGGCTCACTCATCTGCCCTAATGATTTGATGAATGACGACCATATGTTTAATTTGATGTGGACAAAAAAAAATTGGGAGGGAACTGCGAATTGACTGTTTGACGTGACGATGATGATGTCATTTTGCAGTTTAGTCTGTATGATGCGATTTGGAATGAATCTTGTTTGTTTTAAATTACTGCCAAAAATTCTGACTTTAAAGATTCAACGGGTCAAAAATTTGGTTTAACTTATTAGTTTGGATTAATCATAATTAGTTAACATGGGCTGTAGCTAAATTGTTTGTAGGATTTGCATTTTTCAACATTAGGGATACAAAATATGTGATCATTAGTCTTACTGTACAATTTTGTACCAGAAATGGATTTGGTCCTAAATGTTTCGAAACCGTTTCCAATATTTTTGCATTTTAATATCCACACATAATCTTGAGAAATGATAGGTTGTAAGTAAGTCAACTACGAGAATGATTAAACATGTATTTCTAAAATATGTAGAGATATGATAAAAAGCGTGGAAAAATCATATAGGATGCCATATTATGTTTTAAATATGGCAATATGTTATATTCTAGTAGTACAGGGCACCTGACTGGCGTAAGTGGGTGGTGATTTCCGGTGGGAGGTGACCACGCCCCCACCCACCGGAA
>JAQGBW010003072.1:0-17384 GCA_034698625.1 Julus scanicus
TAGTATGAAGTAAATTTGTGAATAAAAATTGTTGCATTTTAAGGTTTGTACATTGTTTTAAAAATGAAAAGGTAAAAAATGGCTCATTACACCCCACTCTCCCCTACTATATTTATTGCTTATCATAGACAAAGTGATTCTTAGCTCTACTACAGGCGGTGGTTAAAATTTGCACAAAACATCAAAAAAGTTTATAATCTGACTATAAACAAAAATACAGTATGAGTATGGTCTATTTACTCCCTCGCCACCCCCTTCATCAATTTTTTTAAAGGGGTGTTGGGAATGTGCACCCAGGGTCACATACTTGGGTGGCAACATATTCATGGCCATTTGCATTGTTGCAATACATTATGCAATAGTAGATCTTTTTGGAAGGTTTAAAAATTGACATTCCAGACCTCTAATTTTATACATAAGCAGCTTGCTCCTGGCTTATTATTACCACTCATCTCATGCTTTCATGCTGATTACTTGTATATATTTGCTGTCCCTTTTATTGAATAGTCTTTATGACTAATGTTTTAATGATTTGTACTTGTAAATATAAACTCCTCTTTAATTGTCATTAATATAAAGTTCTGCTGTGCTGTCATTTCCACAAAAATGCAACAGGTTATGGGCCTAAGCAATGCTGACATCTGAGAATTCAAGTTTGTGTGGTGAGCAATTGGACATTTTCTGAATTCTTTCTGGGTACCTTGGAAGCTTCGACTGGCTGTCAAGCATTGTGAAGTTGCGCTGGGTCAAGTCAATGCTTAAGGAGTTTAATGGAGAAGATTAATGTGACCAAGTTCAATAACGAGGATTTTGCAGTTTGGAAATTTCAAATGGAATGTTAACTGAATGCAAATGACTTAGTGTTGTGAATTGTTCAGCAAAAGATGACAAGTCTGCAGAATGGAAATTAAAAGACAAGAGGGCAAGGATGGTGATTGCAAATGCTATGAAATCCTCTCAAGTTCGTCACATTATGGGTCAAGCAACATCGGCAGCAATGTGGATGAGGCTGCCAACACTATGAGCAACGTAATGATTTCAAGTGACTCAATTGCAACACATGTAACGAAAGTGGAGCTCATAACTCAAAAGCTGAAGGATTTCGGACACAAGCAAGAAAATGTTGCAGTGGTGACCAAAGTGCTACATAGTTTGCCAGGAGACTTTAGACATCTTATTTCAGCTTATGATAGTGTACCAACTGTGCAGCAGACGATGGCTAAACTCGTGCCTTGCTTACTCAAGGAAGAAGCTCTGAATAAGAAATTCAACTGTTCTGAGGTTACTGAATACAAGTCTGCACTCTTTAGTAACTCAAAGAAGAAGCAAGATGGTAACAGTAAAGATCAAAACAGGAAGTTTACTTGAAAATGTCACCACTGTGGCAAGACTGGGCAAATGAAACGTGACTGTTTCAAATAGAAGCAGGAAGATGGTAACAATAAACATGCAAATGTTTTAACAACGAAGTCAGATGCAAACTTTGCATTTTCGGCATCTGCTTTTATTATGGACAGCAAAGAGGTCAACACTTGGCTTGCAGATTCTGGTGCTAGCGAGCCCATGACTGCTAATGCAGGTTAGTTGCGTGATTTTGCGAAGTTTGGAGCAAAGGAAAAGGAAATCACCGTTGGAAACAATGAGGTGGTCTATGTACAAGGATGTGGTACAATAGACATTGAGATGTTTGTTGATGGGAAATGGAATCGTCATATACTCACAAATGTTTTGCTGCATGGTTCCCGAGATTGGCAAGAACCTTTTCTCCATTGGTGCTACTGTTGACAATGGCTTTATTGCTTCTGTTGGGAAGCATGAGTGTATCTTCAAGAAGAATGGCAGAGTTGCAGCGGTTGGAATTCGCCTACCAAATGGACTTTACCAGATGCAAATGTGAGTTATTATTTCAGCTCAAGCATGCAATGCAAGTTTGGAGATAGCATCAATGCAAGTCTGGCATGAACGACTTGGGCATGTCAATTACAAAACACTTGCACAAATGGTTACCAGGATTTCTGTTGAAGGACTTCAGATGGATCAAGACTGCTCCACCCGAGCAAGAACGGTTCTGTGAGGCTTGTGTTTTTGGAAAGCAACAAAGAACATCTTTCAAGATATCGGATATTGACATCTATGGGCCAATGAGCACTTAGTCTGATGATGCCAATTCGGAGTTAGTGGGAGTTGATATCCATAGCACAACACACTCAAGCAAAAAGCAGGAAAGAAGCAAACAAGAATCAAGCATTAAGTAAGGAGGCTGATGATCAGGAACAATAATTTGCTCATTGTGCATTTTCGGAGATTTTGCATCCTCCTGCAATGTTCAAGGATGCAACGGCTTCAGTACATTACAAACAGTGGGAGCTGGCAATGAATGAAGAACTCGATTCTTGGAAGAAAATGAGACATGGGAGCTGGTTGACAACCAAGAGGCTAAAGAAGCAAAATGAAAGTTCAAGAACAAGTGAGTCTACCGTGTAAAAACCTATGTAGATGGATTAATAGATCGTTTCAAAGCTTGACTAGTCATCAAGGGCTGCTCTCAGGTTGCACGTCAAGATTATCAGGAGACTTTCGCACCTGTTGAAAGATTTGAATCGGTGTGCATGATGTTGGCTGTGGCGTCTGCAGGGTTTTTGAAATAGCCCAATTTGATGTGAAAACTGCTTTCCTTAAAAGGGATCTGCATGAAGTCATTTTTATGCAACAACCAGAAGGATTTGACAATGACAGCAGTCAGATTTGCAAGCTAAAGAAGAGCCATTATGGTCTTAAGCAAGCTCTACGACAATAACCCAAGCAATTTGATGCATTCTTAAGGAACTTCGGTCTCGAGCCATTAAACTACGACCCATACATCTATGCAACATCTGATGGTCAAATGCTCTTGGCACTTTACGTGGATGATGACTGGTAACAGCCAAATTAGCAGGCACTATTGAGCACTTGCTTAAGGAGATCACAAAAGAGTTTGACATCACGATTTTGGAAGCAAATTGCTACTTGGGAATTCAAATTGAAAAAGATCGCAAAGAAAAGACAATTCGGCTTAACCAACGAAAATATGCCAAAGACATTCTAAAGCGATTTGGAATGGACAAATGCAATGTTTTGGCTAAACCAATGGAAGCAAGCCTGACTCTGACAGTCAACACTGGTAAAATTGAAGATGTTTCCTACCGCCAAATTATTGGAAGCTTAATGTACTTAGCCGTTGCAACAAGACCAGATATTTCTCTGGCAATCGGACGACTGTTAGAAATTGGAGAAACCTTTATTAGCACACAGGAAGGCTGCGAAGAGTGCTTAAATACATCTGTGGAACACTCGATGGTGGGTTGAAGTTTGGCCAAATAAAGAATAACACGTTGGTTTGCTATTGCGATGCCAACTTTGCAGCAGATGTAGACAGTCGCAAATCTACTAGTGGCATTTTGTTGCTACGCAATGGTGGACCCATCATCTGGTCATCACGGAAGCAGATGAACATGGTAACCTTAACAACCGTGGCTGAATACATTGCAGCAAACGACCCAGCAAAGGAAATTCTGTGGGCTCGTGGATTGATGAGTGGCATCAGCATTGTGCAAGATGAAACAAGTGATCGACCACATACAATGGTTCTACACATCGCCAATCAGGCTGCTAAAGACTTGAGTGAAAATCCTGTGTTCCATCACCAAGCTAAGCATGTGGATATCAAATACCATTTCACTCGGCAGTGCATCCAAGATGGAGATATTGTGGATGAACAAATTGCCAGTGAAAATTAACATACTGACTTTTTAGGATAGGTTTGTGGCATACTTTAGTGGCAACATAGCTCACCAGATGGCGCTTATGGCCATTTGCATTGTTGCAATACATTATGCAAAAGTAGATCTTTCTGGAATGTTTAAAAGGTTTGCATTCCAGACCTCTAATTTTATATATAAGCAGCCTGCTTTTGGGCTTATTAGCATTGTCATCTCATGCTTTCTTGCTGATTACTGTTTGTTTGCTTGTTTGCTGTCCATTTTATTAAATAGTCTTTATGACAATGTTTTAATGATTTGTACTTGTAAATAACTCCCCTTTAATTGTCATGAATATAAAGTTCTGCTGTACTGTCAATTTCATATACCGCAACAAACGGCGAAATTAAAAATTGGGATAAGGAGCACATATAGGATTTTTACGTTTGACCATGTTTTCAAGGTCTTTCAGACAGGAAGTACTTAAACAATGCAAAATATACATATGGTTAGATTTCGATAGTTGCAGAAGATGGTATCAGTCTACAAAATGCTTTGTTTGGCATTGTAAAGGACGGAAAGTTAGGTAATACATGCTTATTATCAAAAAAGGCCAACTGGGCCAGCAACTACTTGCCCATTCAACTTGGGCTATAAGTAATCAAATATCAAAACAAATCAAAGCTAAACAAACTTAACCGAACTCGCAATCAATGTGGGTGAGCTGATAATCCTGTGAAAACTGCCCTGAGCACATCATTAGCTTTCGTTTTTATTCTTGTTTTTGCCCTGACCCTGTGGTGCCGACCGTGCTTTAAATAACGGTCTTGGTATGCTAGTATGCAAGGCAGTCCAGCTCTTGCATACCTTGGGGGTCAAGGGTCACGATGTGGCCAGTTCAGTTATGTTGCACAGGGGGAAAAGTTCAGGAATGTGACATTTCACTTAGGCGGAAAAAAGTCAAGAAATGCAGCCTTACACTCTCCCCCCACTAAAAAACAGGGCCTGCCCAATGCAGATCACTGCTGGTGAAGCAGAGATTTCTCCCACATGTCTGTGGAAGTCCTTGACAAGTCACGGGCAGTGTGACAAATGCAAGGCGGGCGCCCAGGCTGCCTCTACTGTTGGGTAGACCCTCTATTTGACCAGGTATTGGCGTCGACGAATCCATCAGGTGTGTATTAAGGATGGCGTCAACGGCAAATGTGCCTGAGTCTGCGTCTGGATCAAGCAGGCCTAGGCATTGGCTGTCTAAAGAGGCTCAGACTTCCTCTGACACCGGTTTAACGTCCTGCACATGGACCTTGTTAGAAGCCTTCCGATATGTTGGAAATTGTAGCCAAAGGATAACGGATGTCAACACAGCCAACACGGGGTAGGGCCCGAACCACCAAGGTTATAACTTGCACGACTCCTCGCTGGTGCTGAGCGACTTCTTTAGTCTAGATCGGCGTACAAACACGTAGTTGAAGACATGAAACTGCACATCTATTCTATGGCAGTTGGCTTGGTGGCATTGAGCTCGCTATACTAAGCTGAGGTTGGCAGCAGCACTTGCCCAACCGCTCTTCCAATCTTTAAGCCGGTCCTCCAGGTAAAGTACATTAATCTGGCCAACATCTAGGCCTGTCAGCCATAAGAGAGGGTGTCCTTCTCTACGTCCAGTGGTGATATATAGAGGAGTATGCTTAGTGCTACAATGCATTGCGGTATTATAAGCTAGCTCCGTACATAGTGCTAGCTTGTCCCATTCGGTTAGTCGGTGCGCAAGTACTAGAGTACCGTTGAATTTATTTTCTCCGTGAGTTTATCGGTTTCCATGTATAAGGGCGATAAACATGGGTGCTTGCACCCCACATACTACATAAGCGCCATCCAGAATTCAGAAATAAACCTCATATCAGTCGCTTATATATTTCCTCAGGAAACCTCTGACCACGTGCTCGAATAGCATCCTCGTGGTGTCCTTTGCAGTGACAGGGTCTTGTGCTAAGATCACCGTAGCTTATTTCGACAATTTGTCTGCTATGAATAACAGCGAGTCATTTCCGACGGCCGTCTTGGGTAGCCCAGGTATGAAGTCCAGGGATATCGTCTTAAATTGCTCAGTAGGTATCTCCATGGCCTGTCTTATTCCAATGCTTTTTTAGTGCAAAGCTTTGGATCTTGTGCACACAGCAGTTCTGCATGACCTTTTTTGCCTCGGGGTCCAAACTTGGCCAGTGGCTTATTGAGCGGATGTTTTGCACAAACTTTCATTCACCTAAATGTCCTCCTACTGGTGTCTGGTGCCATTCAACCAAGAGGTCTCATCAAAGTTCAGGATTCCTCAGAATCACGATCCTCTTTCCTTTTTCTGAGTGTTGCCAAAGCATGACATTGTGCTGGATAAACAAACGTTTGCTCTTGCTCTGGTTCATCCTCTCTTAGCTGCCGAAAATATTTTGCCGAGTTGCGGTCTGCTTTCTGAGCTTTCCGAATCTTAGTCTTCCATTCTGGCTTATCCACTGTCAACATGTTGAGTGCAGCGGGTTCCCTTCTTTGTGATAGGGCATCGGCGACGATGTTTCTATCTCACTTGATGTGCCTTAGTCATCGGAAACGCTTTGATTCTCATGATAAAACAGGCATGTACAGGAGTCAGCAAACCCTAGCTGATCAACTAGGATAAGCTTGCGATGTCTGTATACGCTACAAAAGGCTTGTGTAGCAAATATGACATCCACAGGTTTAACGCATGGTCCATCGCCATAAGCTCTTGATGGTAGGCCCTGTTGTTTCTTTCCGACTGGTGAAATGTCCATGACGCATAAGCACATGGCCTCAATCGAGTCATGTCTTCTTCGCACATTGCCGACGACTTGTGGGATGTGCAGTACAGGCCTGGTTGCCATTACTTGCTTCATTACTTGGAACGCCTGCTTTCTTCTTTTATCCAAGTGAAAGGGTAGCCTCTTCTTTGTAAGCTCGAGCAGTGAGGCTGCCTTTGTGGAAAAATGATCAATGAATTTCCTGGGCAGTTTCAGGTGAGGGCCAGTCTATATAATCTTCAGCACCTTTTGCTCCTCATCTGTATCTCACTACCCCTGATCTTAGTACATCCTAGATACTCGATGTCATCTTGCGCGAAGTCACACTTGATGGTGTTTGCAAAGAAGCTATCCTTCTCCAAGGCTTATAACATTTTATCCGTATCCTGTAAGTGTTGCTTCCATGTTTTCCTGTTCACCAAAATGTCATCGATGTAAGCTGCCACACTTTTCCCCAGCCGTAAGAAAAGCGTAGCGTTCATCACACGTAAAAATGTGACTCCAGTGTGCACCAACCTGAAAGGCATGACCCTACATTCATACAGGTTGTAGGGTGTACAAAAGGCGGTTTTAGGGATGTCTTCCAGATGCAGGGCCATCTGCCAATACTCATTCCTCATGTTCAGCTTGGTAAAGAACTTCAAATCTGCGATCTGGTCTATAAGGTCCTTTATTAGGGGCTTTGGGTAGGCATTAATCGATGCTTCTCCAAGAATATCTTTGAAGTCTAACTTTTGCTGTCCAATCACCTCGTCAAACTTCTAGATCGTTGCGTTTTTCTCGGTTTTACGTCCCTGGCCTCGCAAATGATAGCTTGCGGCCGAAATCAAATAGACGCATGCTAGGTTCCTCATTCTGAACTTGTTTGTAGAAATCCATTAAGTTCAACACATATTTGGACTCCTTTGTTACTGTCCTAAGCCTTAGTGTAAGCCTAATCCATCAGGTGCGCTGATTCACCTTCAGTGTCCCAGCCTCTCATAGCCATCGAGGACTCCATGTTTTTATCCAATCGATGCTTAAGATCGCATCATAGTGATTGATATCCAGGATGTCGAAGTCTCATGATTTGCGGTAGCATCCTGCTTCCCAAATGACTCTCTTGGGATTATGGTTGGACTTCACCTTCTGGTTGTTTGGCAATAAAAGTTGTCAGAGTTCGGTCTTCAACTGCAGTCTCACAGATAATCAGGCAATAAAATATTAAGTGCTGCACCGGCAGTCCACCAAAACCCGAGCATCCACTTTCTTGATCGTTGCATTTAGGGTGATCTAGGTGCTCTTTCCTTTAAGGCTGGCTGCAGACAGGGACGGTCCTTATGTCTTTAGTCCTTTTTCCGTTTTCTGCTTCAGCTTGGCTGCATTTTGATCTCTCCTTGGTCTTGGTGCACTTTGGCAGTAACTTGTTAAGTGGCCCTTCCTGCCACAATTATAAGAAATGCGGGTTTCCTTGTGCTTGGGTCCCTTGATTTGTCTAGGTCCATAGCCACCGGTGATGTAGACCAGGGCGTGTCCTGACTTTGCTCGGTCTGCCGAGTCCCTTTACTGCCACCTCTCATGGCCCTTTCCCAGGCATCTGTGACTCAAATTCCCTTAATCTTCTGATAGCTTGCTGCCGGTAGGCACGTAGCCTCGCATAAGCTGCAATCAGGTCTGGTAGGTCTCGGGCCAACTACTGTTGTATATCTGTGCGCATGTCTCTGATTGGGAGGGTTTATTCACTTACAGAAGTATTACATCAGAAAGCTGTATCATCCAAAGGTAAGTAGTTCATTTTGGTTGGCTTGGGGAATTAACTGGATAATCAACAGATCCAGTGATATTCCAGGAAGCAAGGGGGTCAATGGTGAACCTTAGGGTATCTACTAGACTCGTGTCAGTGAACCGACCTGTTGGCATCTGGGTGTAAGAAGCCAACGAGCAGAAGCCAACAGTTTAAAACGTTCCTTGCAATTGACATGGGGCCTATTTAATGTGTCCTTATCCAATCTAGATTGGTTTGTCTCATCCATTTTAGTGAAAAGGATTCTTCAGTGTGGATTATCTTCGGAAGTGAACCTATTTGTATAGCTTCGTTGTTGGACTTCCTCTACAATGCTGCTGCTCTGAAAAAGCACCGTTTTCGGTAAGTCAGAAAATTCCATTTTCTTGGACTTTCTTGCTTTTCCCCTTCTTCTCTGGCTTGCTTACAGAGGGCACATTTTGCCGCTGTCCGCAGAACATAACACGCATAACAATTCGTCTTTGATGCGGTATTTTGGCACTCGTGGGCCAGCGCTAGACGCAGAATTGGAGCCAGTCCCTGGCAATGCACTAAATACTTTCCGAGTATTTCCTATTCTTCGTTATTGCGGGTTTTTTGAGTTTTCAGTTGTGATTCTGTCACCATAAACTCAACCTTTCACCCGTTTTTGTTCGCATTCACACTCTGATTTCTGTGTGATTCAGAGTTTCCATTTGCATTAAACTTAACTCCTGCGCATGATCCTTGGTTTTTCTCTGTTGGACCAAGTTAGTTTTCTGATCTTCATGATTCTTGCATCATGGCAGACTCTGATTCCAATCCTGGGGTCAAAGTAGTAGTTGAAGTAGCAAATGTAGCTGCCACAAGTCAGCCAGTTAAGGGTTACTTCTGGTAAAAATTAGCTTTTCACTGCAGCAAATGTCAGTTTTACGGAAACAATTCAGCGTATGCAGGATAATTTTCAGAAAAATCTCACTGAGTCCGCTGCACAGTATGCACAGACAATACAGGAATACCAGCAGGCAAATGTAGCTTAAATTAGCTACCGCCGTGGAACAGTTGCAGAATAGGCTTTACAATCCATCGTTTAACACTAGCACTGCTTTAAACTTGGTGACTAATACACCAGTGGGAGTAGCAGGTCCGAGTACTGCTCAGCCTTTATCTTCTACACTCCCGTCGTTAGGGGTTCCTCGGTTTAGAAGCTTGTTACCAAGATTGCAGGGTACACCTTCAGGTAGGTTGTCGGGACCTTCCGTAGACATCGGTTATCACCTATCGGGACATTACAAAGAATCTGGTCCAGCCCGAGCTATGAGGCTCATGGGGCATACTGATAAATTTACAGACACTGGTCTAGAAGAATGCGATATTTGGATTACCTTAGTCGAGAATCTTATGTCAGATCTCGAAATAGCAAAAAATGACTATGACATTTATTAGGCATTTAATGCAGAGTGAGCCTAGGGTTTGGTGGCATTCCCACACGAAGAGCTTGCGAACATGGAAGGCTGCCCGTCAAGCCATTGAGCACCGCTATGGTCGTCCCAAAACAGATTTTTCCACTTGGCCTCGAATTCTTGCAGCCGGCCAACGTTATGGGCAAAGCGTCTCTGATTTTATGTCCCAGATGTCCAACATGTTCGAAGATCTAGATGAGAAGGTCTCCCAAAGTAATGCGGATGAATGTCATTTATAGCGGTTTTCATCCAAAGATGAGAGGAGAGATTAATCCTGCCAAATATAATACTTTAGGGGAAATGCTGGACTCTCTGTGAAAAAAAACATAGATTGATACACGGACGGCAATGGCCCATTATGGATCCGTCGTCTGGACTAGGAACCCGTGATAATGTTATTGATGGATTGTCTAGGGACAAAGACAAACATGTATCAAAGGGCAACCACTCTCATCCGACATCTAATCCTCCTGAGTGGAAAGAAGCAGACAGAAACAGGTCCCCTGACAAAAATCAGTGTAAGGACCGTCGTCAGCTTGGACGACACAACCATTCTGAAAATATGAACGAAGCGACGACTGTACCGCATGATGGCAAATCGACCATTCCTAGTAATCAATTTGACCGACAAGGTGTTAACCAGGATCAAGAGAAATCCACTAATTGTCTGTTTCATTTGTGGGGAGGTTGGCAGTACTGTGAAAACTTGTTCCAATAAATGTTATCTCAGAAGGAGATCGAGGGACCATGACACGTCTGCTAGTAGTGTCAGTAGTTTAGCAGTTCTGACGGTTAACCAGTCTCACTCCAACATTCTACTTCACTTGCGAAGAAGGACTCCAATTCACAATTGGTTGTCGTGAATTGTAAACTGGAAGGTGTTCCTGTGGAAGGGCTTCTGGATGGGGGTTCCAATACTACTTTGGGTGGTTATAGACTTCTTCGCTTATTGTGTACTAAGGGCATTGATTTTAATTGTGATGAGTGTCAGATCCAAATGGCAGACAACAAACCTAAGATTATGTCCACTAATCCACTAATCCACTAATTGTCTGTTTCATTTGTAGGGAGGTTGGCAGTACTGTGAAAACTTGTTTCAATAAATGTTATCTTAGAAAGAAAACGAGGAACCATGACACGTCTGCTAGTAGTGTCAGTAGTTTAGCAGTTCTGACGGTTAACCAGTCTCACTCCAACATTCTACTTCACTTGCGAAGAAGGACTCCAATTCACAATTGGTTGTCGTGAATTGTAAACTGGAAGGTGTTCCTGTGGAAGGGCTTCTGGATGGGGGTTCCAATACTACTTTGGGTGGTTATAGACTTCTTCGCTTATTGTGTACTAAGGGCATTGATTTTAATTGTGATGAGTGTCAGATCAAAATGGCAGACAACAAACCTAAGATTATGTCCACCTATCATGCCTCGGTGAATATCACCTTAGCTGGTCACACTTTTAACATTCCGTTTAGGATTATACATGCTTTCCGCATGCCACAAGTTATTTTAGGAAGTGATTTCCTACAGATTGCAAACATTGCAATCAATTTCAATACAATGGAATGGTACTTTGCTGATAGTAAGCGCCGGATAGCTCCCGTAGACACTGTCCCTTATAGCTCAATTTCCAGAAAGGTTAACATGGTTAATGCGAAGGAGGGGATTACGGCTAAGAACGTGAGGCTGTGGAGAGATGAGGGCCCTCATCTGTTTCCAAAGCAGAGGAAAGCTGTGACATTGCTTTTAGAAGAGCATCTTGAAGTGTTTCAAGAACCCTCTGGTGTGGCTCGTGTTGAACTGCAGGTAATCAAGTTATTACCGAATGCGAAACCATGTGCGGTGAGATTGTATAATTACTCACCGAAGCAGAAACTACAACTGAGGGATAAATTCTACACGATGCTGGACAAAGGGTATACCAGAAAAGAGGGTCAAAACCAAAGCTGTGGGCATGAGACTGCAGGAAAAACACATGAGCTGGACTGATGAGTGGATGGGAGTTCTGTTTAGTGATGAAAAGAAGTTCAATTTTGATGGACCAGAAGGTTGGGCCTACTATTAGCATGACATACGAAAGAAGGAACTGTTCTCAAGGCATTAAATGGGTGGTGGCTTTGTGATGGTGTCGGGTGCATTTGAGGTCAATGGTACTACAGATTTAGCCTTTGTAAATCAAAGAATGAGCTCTGAACGCTATTAGGGAATGCTACACGACGATTTGCTTTAAGCAGGACCAAAACTTTGTGGTCCAGAATGGATATTTCAACAAGACAATTATGACATGGTTCAAGACAAACAACATCAAAGTAATGAAGTGGCCAGCACGCAGCCCAGACCCCAACCCAGTGGAAAACCTGTAGGAATGATGACTCAGAAAGTGTACAGTAGTGGACACCAATTCAACTCTGTGACTTAACTTTAAAATGCAATAGCTGATGGACACAGAATTCATGCAAAACCTTGTCTTATCAATACCAATTAGAGTGTACAATATGATACGGCATAATGGGGGATATGTGGGTCGTTAAATGACAAATTGTATGCACTGTCCGGTTAAACATGCAATGAAAATTTGGCACCGATTTATCATCTTATAATACTGCAACTCTGTTATTTGGTTTTGCAACAAGTTAAATGCACTTCAGAACCTTACTGGGCTTATATTTTGTGGGAATAAACTCAATATTTACATATGATGTGTTGTTACTTAAATACGATGCAAAATTACCGTGTCCGGATAAATATGCAATGCACTGTAATGTTTTTTATGCATCTGTCGACGTCGAAGTTTGTTGCCGATATTTGATAATGAAAAACGGATTTACTTCAGGCCTTGTAAAAATGTAGATGCTCTGGGTGGATCATAATTCTTCTTACCCTTGATAGCAACGGTGATAATATCCACTATATTGGTTCCGTGGAAGGTTTTTCTATCATATACGAGTTGCATGTATTTACTCAACGTAACAACACCAGTTTGGGCGGTTATGGCCTCGATGATTCTTCGGGCTTTGGCTTGTTGAGACACGGGTAATCCGAGTATGATGCTCTATCTTATCTTGGTAAGGTGCACATTAGTAATATGTCCTAGAGGTTTGTGCAAACACCAATTGTTGGTGCCTTGAACATTTGGAATGTTTATGTGGGGGCGCCACAGGTGTGCACAGTCCAGTTGGAAAGAAACGTGAACATGGGGTCCACCGGTGACTTGATTGCGACATGGGTATGCACTTGATGCTAATTCACTTTGTGCATTGACCTTGTGGCGGTACCTGCCATCCCTGGTCAACGTGGCTACTGCCCCTGGTCAGCGTGGCATCTAGCTGCCTAGCCGAAGCGATGGCCAACTCTTAATTGGCTGAGGTCACTGGTCAAGTATTCCTTTTTAAGCTGGGCTAAATCTCTAGCCCCAGCTCTACATGAGGTGAGATGTTTCTCCCTCAAATACAGCTTGCCAATACAAAGTGCAATAATAATTCATCTGTATCTACGTTCTTTTAGATATTTAAAAAATATTTATAAGTTAGCTAACCTCAATAATTTCGTCTCTAATAAACTACTTTCTTGGAGTTCCGGAGACCTCCAAAAGCTTGCTATGAGGCTTTTGTAACAGCGTGAGTTGATGAATCCTATAGTGTTTATCCAGCTGTTAGTAGTTGTGTAATATTTACTGTTTAATTGTTCTGCAACCCTATTCCAGTACTTGCCTAGTCAACCCAGTTAGTCGATTGTTATTCATGATGTTGTACATAGTTTATTTACTTATTTTACACGAGTTCTTACATATTATGATTAGCCATTACATGTTATTGTGGTTGCTAGAGCCCCTACTTGTTTGGTAAAAGCATTAAAAAGTCATCTCGAATGAGTGTCAATACCGGCCACATATGACTACCCTTACAGAAATGTAAGGTATTAAATTAGTTGAATTATAGTATCCTGTAGGTATCTTAGGTTTCTTAGAGGTATAAAAATTTGAAACCTTAGCAATGAAACATTTCGAGGTTTCTTTTAGGTTTCATATATGTAGTTATGGTGGAAACGTTTATAAGCATAAAAAAATTTGAATTGAAATAATAAATATACCTTAAAGATACTTTGATCACAAATTACTAATTTATGTTAGAAATACATGAAATTATAATCCATAATCCATAGGTCCCATATTTCTATGGGTCTCATATGCCAATGGATCTGTTAACTCTACAAGAATGAGGTGTAAATAAAAAATTAAAAAAAAAAACAATCACACTCAGGTGGGAACGAACCCATATATTCTGAGTTCCCAGGTCAATACCTAAATCTCTTAACTACCAATAAGTCTTTTAAGGAAGAGCATTGAGAAACGGATAAATTTAAGTTTGTATGCACCTCAACATATAAATATTATCTTGGTCACGATTTGTAACACGATTGTGATGTTAGATGCATCTCTTTAGTAAATTTTAAGTTTAATTACGATTTTTAAAATCGTAACCATCCTCCATAATTTTGTTTATAAGGTCTGTCAAAAAAGATAGAGATAGTCATACTTTCTAGAATAGTTTAATCACTAATTAATTCAATAAACAATTTACTATAATTCCCGCTTATTTAGCTCGTTTTACATAGTGAACATGATTTATGCGATGAAAAATAGATGATAACAAAATTTATGCACATTTTCACATTTTTGGGAATTTTTGTATGTCCCAAAATGATAGAGCCACTTATGATTATCCAAATAATAAACAAATGATATGCAAATCAGTACACAAGGGTATTAAATTAAGACTATTTAAACACATTCAATCGATATTTAAAATGCAGGATTATTTTCTGAGCCATTGTAAGCATTTTCAATCATAGGAAGAGGAACATCACTGACGGAATTTGAGAAAGGAAGAATTACAGGGCTGTACGAAGCTAGCAATTCAATTAGGTCCATTGGTAAAGTTCTGAACCGATCTCATCATGTTGTTGGGAATTTCATTAATTCCAATTGTGATTATGGCAAGAAAAAATCAAGCGGCCATCCCAAAGCATTAACAAATCGTCAACAACGGCTTGTTATACGATGCATAAGCAATTCTACACAAAGTGTTAGACAGACTGCTGCATCACAAGACATTCAAACATCAAAATTAACTGTTTATGGCGATTCAGTCTTGTGACCATTTGAAATCCAAGAAAATGCAGGCAAACCCACCCCTGAACAAGCGTCATATGGAAAAGAGGATTGAATGAGCAAAATATCACATGACCTAGGATGAAACATGGAAAAGTGTAATATGGAGTGATGAGAAGGAGTTTAATTTGGATGGGCCAGATGGTTGGAAGCATTATTGGCATGACATTTGGAAAAATGAAATGATCTTCCCAAAACGACAGCAAGGTGGTGGTGGTGTTCTGGTGTGGGGAGCATTTGGTTGGGGTGGGAAGTCAAGTCTAGCATTCATAGATAGTCAAATGAATGCAATTGACTATCAAGAACATCTGATGCCATTTACCAAGAAGTTAGGCGGCACCAGATTTACATTCCAGCAAGACAATGCTCCTATTATTCATAATGCTAAGTCAACTTGGGAATGGTTTTCAATCAACGGTGTCTGTGTTATGTATTGGCCTGCGTGTTCACCAGATCTGAGTCCTATCGCAAACCTATGGGGTATAATAGCAAGGACTGTATACAAGCATGGCCGCCAGTTTACGAGTGTAAGATTTGAAAAAGGCAATACTGGCTGCATGGGACAAAATTTCTGATGAAACTCTGCATACCCTTATTAAATCTATACCAAACCGAGTGTTTAAGGTTATTGCAAAAGGTGGACGCTTTATCGGCTATTGAATATATTTTTGTAAAATTTTATTTGTCTTGGCTCTATCATTTTGGGACATACATAAATTCCCAAAAATGTGAAAAATGTACATAAATTTTGTTTTCATCTATTTTTCATCTCATAAATCATGTACACTATGTAAAACAAGCTAAATAAGCGGGAAAGTTGAAAATAGATAACTGTTGCTATAGCTTGATGCTATGGCAACACCAAAAAGATGGTCTGGACACCCCTTTGGGAGTAACCTAAACCATACCTGGGCTTTTATTAGGCCCTACTATATAAGGCTTAATTTAGGCCTTTAATATATTAGGTCTGATAGGACCTTAAAAATGCCTGTTGCTGTAGCTTGATGCTATGGCAACTTTAAATTGAACTTTAGAACTACATAATTTTGGAAGGATGGTCTGGATACCCAATTAAAGGTAACCTGAACTATACATTGACTTTGATTAGGCAATAGTTTATTAGGCTTAATTTAGGCCCTAATGTTGGGTCTAATTTAGGCCTAAACTAATCCAACTATATGCTTACTCCCAACCTTCATGGTAAGGGAAATGTTTCTTTTTTGCAATTTTCCTATCCCCCCTCAAAAAAAAATACAATGATGTAATTTTACACATTTCCAATTTAAAGAACAGGCCAGAAGAATGGTATACACGAAGAGGTTGTGGGATTTGTTTAGGTGGTTCCATTTCTCTTTTCTCTAAATTTAAATGTGATATTCAGCAAATACCATCTTGCAAAAGAGCTAGGTTATATATAACATCAAATAGATCAAATACTTTGCAAGGATTTTCAACATTCCAGTTTAATTGAAGAAAATTTCCAAACATTTGTCTCAGTATTTGATCATTTCCATACATTTGTCCAGGGTACCCATTTTGTTTTTGTCATGTGTGAAAGTGAGAGTGAGTGAGTGAGTGAGTGTGAGTGTGAGAGGAAGAGGGAGAGGGAGAGACAAAAACCAAGAATATTCTTCTTTTACTCCCTCTCCCACATTCAACAACCAATGGACGAGGGTGCTGATATACTTCGTGGTGTCCTATTTGCAGTAGAAGAATGTTGTATTATTGCCACGACAGATGGTGCTTTGTACTGTTTATTTTGTGGTCACACCACTAGCAGTGGGGATATCCATTGCAGTCTAAATCAGCCTGGTATTATTTTAAGCCAAAGTATAACTAATCTACATCTCCAGACTAAATTTTAGAATTACACATTGCGGTGATTTCCAACACGGAATAAGTTGAGGGTCGAGCTTCAGACTATTTCTTAAACCTTGGCTTAAAATAAAGTATTGGCTTACCAAACATGGAGATATCCATTTAGTTCACAGCTAAAGGCTAACTAATACTGTCTGTGATTGGCTTAAAATATTTTTTAATGCAATTTGCATGCTTTTGAATTCCAATTGCTTATTCTGAAGCGAGAATTTAAGATGCACGTGCATAAAATCAAAAACAATTCAGGAGTATTTTAATGTTCGAAAACTGAAGCATCGTTCATGAGAAGCTAAACAACATGCGTTTGCAAATTGTGCTCGTAGACAGCAGTTTGTAAACAGTTTCCACAGTATAGAGATATCAAGGCTGTATAAATGGAGGAAGGGGAAAAAATCATGGGGATAGACCCCCCCTGCAAAAAATCGAAGAAATAGTACAAATTGCAACCCGAATCTTCAAAATACTATGAAAGGGAAAATACATTTGTGCGTTAAGGGCCTTTGGTACCACTTCCGAATGCAGCATAAATCCCATAGGTGGCGCAGAAAATCACGGCCTTTTTTCGCCTAAGGCAACTGAAGAATGATGC